>SKCR01009057.1:0-64549 GCA_019454045.1 Zanthoxylum bungeanum
TTGCATTATAATATATGGTGATATCTCTTTACAAACCTTGATATTATACTGGCATCTGTAAGAGACGATTCCAAACCCAAACGGATTTAAGGTCGACCTTACGAGGGGTGTATTGCGACCTTAGGTCATTCTCAGTGTCTTACACTTGGTGGCAACTTTTTTATTCTCCAAGTAGTCCCATGTGGGTTAATTGTACTCTCTATGAGTTGCTATCTCAATAATGTCATGTCGCCGACATCATAGGCATAGCGAAAAGTCTTGTTTCACTTATACATCATTACCTTTATGCTAAATATACATCTCGAGCTAAAAAAGTTGAGGTATTACAAATGAGAAAGAGTGATTATGTCAAGTCAATCCAAGAAGTTGTATGTCATATTTATAATTCAAATTAGCACAAACTTGGCCAACCTTGCCAGTTTTGCAAGAATGTCTCAATGACCAAATCAGTTCCATAAATACCATCAAAAGACCAAACCCAAACCATACTCTTAAACCTACAATTACGGTTGGAGAAACCATTCAAATTTCAATTGGGGGAATGATAATCAAGCACAATGATTGCAACAACCTCCTTAGGTATACCAGAATTTTCAAAATTTTCATAATTAGGCACCATTTATCCCACCACATATGCATTAATCATTCATCGAGAAAAAGGAAGCCATCAATAACCAAACCATGCAAACATTGAGCAATCTGAAAGATACATTTGCTAAATTCACATACGCATTAACCATTCATGAGAAAGGAAAGTTTCCTACACAACCACAATTGAATCCCAAGAATCATCAAATACCCAACGAGTGTAGTTCTGATAGTCAACACATAGACTTAGTTAAATCAGTTATTAATCTTCGTAGTGGTAAGGTCATTGAAAGACGTATTCTTGAACCTCATGAAGTTGAAAATGAGTCAGCTTCTAATGGTAAGGAATGAGTTGATGAACCAACATAAATCATTGAGAATAATGATTTTTCACATGCACCTTCATTTCCTCAAGTATTAAAAAAAAATTGAACCATCCTTATAAATACTAAAAAGTTTACATTTATTAAAGGAAATTTAATCATTTTACACTTGTAGTATCATTAATCCCCTTAATTAGCAAATTTGTGAAATAATAATTAAATTTATGTTTTATATATTTTTATTGTGATTTTTTTTCTTATGTAGATGAAATAATATTTTGGATGCATATTTAGAAAAATGGATGTGATAATTTAATATTGGAGGGCAGAAACTTAAAAGGGCGTTCTAATAGAGTACAATTTCGGAAATTCCAACTTCGCATAATTTTCACATTTTGGCCATAACATTTTACTCAAATATCGGATTGAGGCAATTCTAGTTCCAGATGAAATACGACTCAAATATATACAACTTTACTCAAGATTTTCTAGTTCTGAGATTTTCAAGGTCGAAATTGATGAAGAAGCCAACATATGCTACATGTAATTTTAATTATTAGAAAACAAAAAAAAAAGTTCAAATGTTCAGTGGATTGTGACAAATGTTTGAAATTTAAAAAAAAAATTAAAAAAAAAAAAAAACCAATGTCAAAAATAAAAAATAAAAAAATTGCAATTGTAGAGATGTTGATCAGCTTTATAAATAGAGGTGATATGCACCTCATTTTCTTCACCCAATTCCATAGTCTCTCTTTGAGAATTTGTGTAGTTTCAGCCCTTGCGTGTTTTATTTTTTAGTCTTTGTTATAACTTTTTGTATTATTAATAAAATTATGCATGTTTTTATTCAAATCATGAGTAGCTAATTGCAATCTGTTGTGGTGAAGGGTGAAACTGTTAATATGAGAATATAGATTAATCTTATTTATGTTATAATAGATAAATTGTAATATGAAGACTAATATTTAATCTTCTCTTGTATTTGTGGATGTCTTGATTCGCTGTAGACAATCTCATCTTGATTGGCACAATTAATATTTTACCCAATATTTTATGAGAGAGTAATTTAAATATGGACTAATTATCGATAAAACTGTATCACCGCCTTTATGTATGATTTTATATAATTTGGCATAATTGTGTACTTATCTGGACTTGTTATAGACAAATGTTGTCACCACCTATATGAATGGTTTTATATGTTTTGACATAATTAATTCCTAAAGTAAATTAACTGATTAATAATGATAATTTATATATTATAAAAAGTAAGATTTATTTATATTTGAAATATCAAGAGTGGATCCCCTAGCCCCAATATTTTATTTTATTATTGTAGTCCAATTTAAAACTGTTCATCGCTTCGAACAATTCAGTCTTTTTATTTAGTTACTCAAATTATTATTTTATTTTACAAAGTCCATTTCATGTGGATCGACCCAAGATTTACCAGGTTATTTTATTACTTGACACTCTTATACTTGGAAGTAAAGAACCACTTTATGAATGTGTCAAAATCGTATCACCGTGATAAGTGCATGAAAGTATACTTTGAACTCACTAATTCGGCTTGATTATCATGTATTTAATCTTAATTATGGTTTATTTTCTACTTTGTTATTAGGAAGTAATGGAACATGAATCTTGGAACAATTGTACATGTTTCGGGACATTGCGGACGCATCAGAAGCACGCGGGAAGAGCTAAATCATAGAATCGAAGAAACCAGAAAACTGGCCATGCGTCGCGACGCGCAATAACCATGTATCGCGACACGGAAGCGTATTCCAGGTTTTTTTTGTTTAGTTCATTTTTATGCAAATAAGGCCTTTGGGACTTCTCTATATAAACCCAAGCTCATCCAAAACCCTAGGAGAAGAGAAAGATGAGAGAAATAGAGAAAAATGAGGAGAAAATGAGAGAAGATACACACAAGAAAGAGCCGCAAACACAAATTTGAGATTAAAGAACGAAGAAACTTCATACCAGACAGGATATTGCTGCTGCAATCTCTTCAAGCTATGTCTCTTTCTTCCATGAAGAATTAATCTCCTAGGCAAAGCTAATGATGAACTCTTGTATTTAATTTTTTATATTCATGTTGTTGATTCTTAAATACTCTTTAACGTTTAATACAATCGATGCTTTATTATTCTTTATTATCTTTCATTTTATGAATCCAGAAACTGTGTTTATTCAACTTCCATATAGATTCAGTCATGCTTTTTCTATGCATGATTGGGGAACCCAGTTGTGACTGGTAAAGTTATTTTATGAGTTGGTCTTCTACTGTAGTATTGCCTGAGGGTATATTGTCGACGTTAGATAGGTCATAACGATAACTTTGTGTGTTGTTAATATAGAGAAAATAAATCATTGGTTATATTGGAATTAATATGTTTAGAATTAAATATCTTCCGATTGTTGGTTTGGGATGTGAAACCTTCAATTAAGTAACATGAATCAATAACTGAATATAGGGATTTGATACAAGAGGGATTCCCGATGCTTTGCTATTTTTCTCTGTTGATATTCTTAAAGTATTTTCCATAGTTTTTATCTTATATCATCAATTCAACCTTTCTGTTTAATTAAGTTGCTACTAACATTTTGTTTAAATAAATTAGTTCTTTGTAACCATCTTTCTGAGGAATCGATACCCCAACTATACTACGATAACCGCAAGTACTCTTTGGGCGTAATCAAAATTTTGGCGCAGTTGCCGAGGAGACGGTTTACAAGCGAAATGAGAAGGTTTGCTTAGTCAGCAACAAAAGCGGTAAATTCGTTCCAACTTATTTATTATTATTATTATTTACTTATTTATTTTATTTTATTTCAATTTCAGTTTTAGTTTAGTTTTGAATTGTTTTAGTTTATTTTTTTATTTTTTATTTATCTATTTTATTTCAGTTTTAATTTTAGTTTATGATTTCTTTTTAATTATTTATTTTTAGTTTATTCTTTTTATTTATGTTCCTTGTTTCACTTGTGTTCTAATTGCATGCCTAGACGTAGAGATGAGTTTGGTAGATTTGTTAGGACTGAAGAAGAAAACTCAGACTCATAGAGTTTGTTTGACAATCTCTTTGCCACACCATCCACGTCTAGTGCACATACTGTGAGTGAATATGAGAGACCACCTATTAGGACTCTGAGGAGTACCTCCACCCAACTCGCACAGCTACACCATCGTGCATCTTGTTTCCTCCTAATGCACCATATATAGATTTTAAGCTTGGAATGATACAGTATCTCCCAACCTTTCATGGTTTGGAGAACAAGAACCCTTATGTGCACATTAGAGAGTTAGAAGAGGTTGTAGCAACTTTCCATGACCGGTTTGGAACCACTGACACAATTAGACTTAAGTTATTCCCATTTGCCCTTAAGGATAGAGTTAAAAGCTGGTTGTATTCTCTAAGACCTCGATCAATAGGATCATGAGGCGATATGACACATGCATCCTTTAATAAATACTTCCCACACTATAAGACAAATGCCTTGAAAAGACAAATGTCTACCTTCTCCAAAAAAGACAGTGAAACCATTTATCAAACATGGGAGAGGTATAAAGAGATGTTAGTGAGTTGTCCTCACCATGGATATGAGAGTTGGCGCTTAGTGAGCTATTTTTTTATGGTTTAACCCATAGAGAGTGCCAATTCATGGAGACAATGTGCAATGGTGAGTTCATCCGAAAGGACCATGTTGAGGCATCAGAGTACTTAAATGACTTAGCTGAGAAATCTCACACTTGGACTGGACCTAATGCCATTCATAGCACTGATAGGACACACCCCACTCCTTCTAGTAGAGGCATACACCACTTTAGGGAAGAGGATAGTCTTAAGGCACAAGTTGAGTTATTAACTAGACAGTTAGGAGTATTAAAATCTAAGGGTAGCCAGACTATGCATGTAGTAGCCCATTTAGAACCTCAAGGGGTATGCTTTGTGTGTAAGAGAACTGACCATCTAGCCGAAGAGTGCCCGATATATGGTGAAATGAGAGGCATATATGAGGAACACTGCAACACTTTAGGGATGTACAATAAGCCATACACAACTTATTCAGATACCTATAATCCCAGATGGCGGAACCATCCCAATCTTAGTTGGAAACAAGAGCCCCCACAGCCTAGTCAGACACCACAAACTAGAGGTTACAGTGGCCCTCAGTATCACATACCTGCTATTCCTAGAAATTCTTTTGAGGATGCTATGTAAGCATTTATAGAAGCCTAGAGAAAAAATAATCAGAGGTTTGAGTCATTGATAGTTCAGGTAGTTGAAGACAATAAGGAGATTAAGAGTCAAGTCTCCAAGTTGACTAATGTCCTGAATATGCAAGAACAAGGAGAATTCCAATCTAAGACTCAACCAAATGCACAAGGGCAGCACATGACACAAACTGATCATGAGGCATCTAATATAAAAGGTTTAATGCCATAATCACTAGGAGTGATAAAGAGGTAGGGATGCAGGACACCTCCAACACTATAGGTGACCCCAAAGATAAGAGTGCCAATACCCCTCAGGAAGAACAAGTGCCACATACCCCAGTTAGAGTACATTTTCCTCAAGCACTTAGGCCCACAGCGAGAGCTCCAGAGCCTAATGGTGAGATTCTAGAACATCTTAAGCAAGTAAAAATCAACCTTCCTTTGTTACATGTGATAAAATAAGTTCCTATAAATACGAAGGTTTTGAAGGATCTCTGCACCATAAAAAGGAAGCATAATATGAAGAAGACTGCATTTTTGATAGACCGGGCTAATGCAGTAATTGAACAAAGGACTCCACCAAAATATAAAGATCCAGGATGTCCCATCATCACATGTTACGTTGGCACACATGAGTTCGGTCAAGCTTTATTAGATTTAGGTGCTAGTGTTAATCTCATGCCATACTCTATCTATAAGTTGTTAGGACTTGGAGAGATTAAATCTACATCAGTGGTTTTACAGTTAGTTGATCGATCCAACCGAACACCGCATGGAGTAGTTGAGGATGTTTTAGTTCAAATTGATAAACTCTACTACCCCGTTGATTTTCTGATTTTAGACACCCAATCTGTGGTTAACACTGAATCAAAAATTCCACTTATCTTAGGTAGAACTTTTCTTGCTACAACTAATGCCCTGTTTTAGTTCAAATTGATAAACTCTACTACCCCGTTGATTTTATGATTTTAGACGCCCAATCTATGGTTAACACTGAATCAAAAATTCCACTTATCTTAGGTATACCTTTTCTTTCTACAGCTAATGCCCTTATCAATTGCAGGAACGGTCTCATGAAGCTATCATTTGGGAATATGACACTGGAGGTGAACATTTTTCATGTTGAGAAACAACCACATGATGATGATGAGTGCCACTACACATACCTGCTAGACACAATCCTATCAAAAACAGCTTATTTACAACATGAATCAAACCCTCCCGAACTGAACCTGATCCCAAAGGACCGTAAAAGGAGGAAAAGAAGAGTTAGTGCTAAATTGAAGATGATACCTGGGAAGTTAAAAAAAGGTGGAACCAACTTTTCCATATGTGCAGTCTTAAATTTCAACAATCACCAAACCCTGGGGGGTCAATAGATAAAATGTTGTAGCTGGACAAAAATTCATTCTCATGTCTTAATCACCAATTTCTACCAAAGAATAAAGTGCATGGGACTACTTGGTCCGCTACATGGAAGCCACCATGACAAATTGGGTGATTGCGTCTGGCTGAAGACGTTAAACTTAACGCTAGCGGGGAGGCAACCCTTGCATCTGCATTTATTTTACTTTATTTTTATTTTATTTTATTTTATTTTAATTATTTTATTTTCTTTACTTTAAGTATTATTTTATTGTGTGCTAATTGCATGTTTATTTTTTGCATGAGTATTTATGCATGTGTTAGCGCAACCTACACAGCCACACAACTAAAGTCTTACCAGCAGGAACCTGATCAACTCCATGCCATGTAGTGTTTTTCTTTAATCCTTTTTCTTTATATTTATCTTATATTGAGGATAATGTAAGTTTTAAGTGTGGGGGTGTATGCATAGAGTGATAATACCTGTTATAAAAAAAAATATTATTTTGTTTTTTTTAGCCATTAATAGGAAGCATATATCTAATGATGAGTATTGTTTGCTTTAGGATGAAATTTTAGAAATGATAAGTTCTTCAATGTACTTTTATGTGATACCTTGAGTAGTTGATCTAGGTTAGACTCGTAAGCACTTAACTGTAGGTTTTTAGCAGTGAAAGCCTATGTAGTTTGCAAGGTGATTAGTTAAAGAAATTACATGTCGATGAATGACCGTTTGCTTAGATGTCTATCCTGATTTGCTAGTGTTATGATGTATGGTATGATTAAGAATAAAAAAAAAAGTCTCTAAAGAAAGAAATTAAACCACCTATAACCGATAAACGTGAAGCTACCCAAGGGCGAGTGTTAGGACCATCATGACGAGAAATGCTACCTTAAAGGGTAGGTGTGTTGAAAAAAAAAAGAAAAAAAAAAGAAAAAAAAAAACAAGAAAAATATCATTCCATGCTGAGCATAGAAAGGTAATTATATAGCCTAATTGAGATATCTAGGTTGGTTTGACCCATCGAATCCCATTTTTTAAATGAAATCATTGAGTTGGCTTACCTAGGAATCAAGATGTGAATTAACCTTTACACACACACACTGTGAGTCTGGCTTAGATGATTTATTCAGAGACTTGGATTCAAGTTACATTGAGTACTTTGAAGGTTCTCTGGTTTCATTACTAGGCATTCTTTGAGGACAATAATATGTGTAACTATTGGGACTATTTCATTTTTTTTTGCATGTTTGTATGTGTTTTAAATGACGTTTGTGGGTGTCATCGCTGTAAGCCCTCACGAGAATATAACTCATCCACTATGGACACCTAGGGGTTTAAAGGCTTGTTGCATACGCTAAATGCAATCGCGATCCCTACGAAAGTGGCTTAGATAGCTTTTATTTATTTATTTAGTTCTTATTTAATTTTCGTGCTTGAATTACTAGGGACTAGCAATAAGCTGGTTGGGGGTTGTGATAAGTGCATGAAAGTGTACTTTGAACATCACTAATTCAGCTTGATTATCATGTATTTAATATTAATTATGGTTTATTTTGTGCTTTGTTATTAGAAAGCAATGGAACATGAATATTGGAGAAATTGTACTTGTTTCGGGACCCTGCGGACGCATCGGAAGCACACAGGAAGAGCTAAATCGTAGAATCGGAGAAACCAGAAAACTGGCCACGCGTCGTGATGCGCAATGGCCACACGTCACGACATGGAAGCATATTACAGGTTTTTTTTATTTAGTTCGTTTTTACGCAAATAAAGCCTCCAGAACTTCTCTATATAAACTCAAGCTCGTCCAAAACCCTATGAGAAGAGAAAAGAGGAGAGAAAGAGAGAAAAAGAGGAGAAAATGAGAGAAGAAACACACAACAAAGAAGAAACTTCATACCAGATAGGATGCTGCTGCTGCAATCTCTTCAGGCTATGTCTCTTTCTTCTATGGAGAACTAATATCCTAGGCAAAGCTAAGGATGAACTCTTGTATTTAAGTTTTTATATTCATGTTATTGATTCCTAAATACTCTTTAACATTTAATACAATCGATGTTTTATTATTCTTTATTATCTTTCATTTTATGAATCTAGAAACTGTGTTTATTCAACTTGCATATAGATTCAGTCATGCTTTTTCTATTTGTGATTGGGGAACTCAGTTGTGACTGGTAAAGTTATTTTATGAGTTGGTATTCTACTGCAGTATTGCCTGAGGGTATACTGTCGACGTTAGATAGGTCATAACGATAACTTTGTGTGTTGTTAACATAGAGAAAATAAACCATTGGTTACATTGGAATTTAATATGTTTAGAATTGAATATCTTTCGATTGTTGGTTTGGGATGTTTAACCTTCAATTGAGTACTAACAGAAATCAATAACTAAATATAGAGATTTGATACAAAAGGGATTCCCGATGCTTTGCTGTTTTTCTCTACTGATATATATTCTTAAAATATTTTCCATAGTTTTTATCTTATATTATCAATTCAACCTCTCTATTTAATTAAGTTGCTCCTAATGTTTTGTTTAAGTAAATCAGTTCTTTGTAACCATCTCTCTGAGGAATCGATACCCCAACTATACTATGATAACTGCAAGTACCTTTTGGGCATAATCACACCGCATTTATGGATGTTTTTATATAATTTGGCATAATTGATTCCTATCTGGACTTGTAAAAGATAAATGTTGTCACAACTTATATGGTTGGTTTTATATATTTTGGCATAATTAATTCTTGAAGTAAATTAACTGGGTAATAATGATAATTTATATATTATAAAAAGTAAGATTTCTTTAATATTTGAAATATCAATACTGGATACCCTAGCTCTAGCATTCTATTTTATTGTTGCAATCTAATTTAAAATTATTCACTTCAAATAATTCAACCTTTTTATTTTTTACTTGAATTGATATTTTATTTTACTAAATCAATTAACTTTGTGAGTGTGTCAAGTTTTTATTGACATTGACGGGAAATATAATTTAGTAGATAGTATAATATTTTAATATATAATTAAGTAGATAGAATAATATTTTAATATCCTTATATTTTTTCTTTTCTTTTTATTTTTTTATTTTTTTTTTCTGTATCTCGATTTTTTCTTCTTTGTATTTGTAAAGATCCAAGATGTCCTAATTAATCCTAAATGAATTCTGAACCCAAACATCCCACATATAAACAAACTATGTACTTGATTCTTCAAGATTACAGGAAACAGAAAACCCAATTAAATGGAACTTGTATTTTTCCAAAGAATTTCGTGAACCATCCCCATCTAGAGTTCTTCCATAATTTTTTGTGATATTCTAATTCGAGAAATTGAGATATCTGAATGAGAAAATCAATTGAGATCTGAATTGACAAGAATCAGATTAAGTTTCTAGGATATAATCACTACATTTTCATTTTTTCCTTTGTCATTTATTTTTGTTTTTTTTTTCCCTTTTTTTATTAATTTTTTTTAGTAAGAATTGCATTTGCATATTTAAATTTTAGCATATAATCTACATTTAAATTGCATGAGATATTAGTATCGATCATCTAGTAGAAGATTAATTAGAGAGTCTCAAACATTTTCACCGTCAGTTAAAATGACCAATAATCAAAATGAAAACTCACCTCGGTGAGATGAAAATCCAGTTGATCAGGTAGGACATGCGTCTCAACATGGCGATCTTAATCATCCTAGGACACTCAAAGAATTCACGAATCCCACTAGGACAGGATCACCATCTTGCATTATTTTCCCTCCAGATACATCATGTTTCAATTTTAAACCAGGTGTCATCCAAACCTAAATTCCACGGTTTAGAATCAAAAAATCCTTATCAGCATCTAAGGGAATTTGAAGAGGTATGTAATACTTGCATATACCAAAATTATAGCATGAATATAATTCAACTCAAGTTTCGTCCATTTTCTTTAAAGGATAAAGCTAAAATTTGGAAGCGGAACCTTAGTTTATGATCCATCAGAAAATGGGATGATTTGCAAGAGTAATTTCTGAAAAAATTCTTTCCCCCTCACTGGACAAACACTTTTAAAAGGAGAATCACAACTTTCATACAAGAGTCGGGGGAAACACTTTACCAATGTTGGGAGAGATTTAAAGAAATGTTGAGTGTTTGTCCATATCATGGGTTTGAAACATGGAGGCTGGTTTCCTACTTCTAAGAGGGTTCAACACCCTAAAGTAGAAAAGTAATGGAAATGATATATAATGGTGAATTTTGGGACAAAAGTCTCGAAGATGCACTAGAGTACCTAGAACACATAGTAGAGAATGCACAACATTAGGACACAGTTGACACTTATGACTCGTCTATAAAACCATAGTCATCTAGTAGATGCATGTTTAACCTTAGGGAAGACCATGACCTTTCTGCTAAATATGCATCTCTAGCTAAAAATGTTGAGGCATTAGAAATGAGGATGGATGATCATGTCAAGTCAATTCAAGAAGTCACATGTCAGATCTGTAATTCAAATTAACATATCACAAAAGTTTGCCCAACCTTGCCAGCTTTGCAAGAATGTCTCCATGACCAAGTCAGTTCTATAGACATATTGAGACCAAATCCAAACCTATAAACCTTTAGTTCGGGTTGGAGAAACCATCCAAAATTTAATTGAAGGAATCATAACCAAACACAACCATCGCAACAACCTCCCCAGGTATACCAAAATTTATAAAATTCTCATAATTATGCACCATATGTCCTACCGCCTAGAAAACCCTTGAGGATACCTTGCATGCATTCATTGAGAAACATGAAGCTATCAATAACTAAGACATACAAACATTGAGTGATCTGAAAGATACATTTTCCAAATTCACATATGTATTAACCATTCATGAGAAAAGAAAGTTTCATGCACAACCACAACCAAACCCCAAGAGTCATCAAAACTTTCACGAGGGTAGTTCTGGTAGTTGTTAACATAGACCAAGTTAAATATGTTATTAATCTTCACTGTGGTAAAGTCATCCAAATACCAATTCTTAAACCTCGTAAAGTTGAAAAGGAGTCATTTTCAGAGGGTAAGGAATGGGTTGATGAACCATTACCTATCGTTGATGATAATGAATTTTCACATACACCTTTGTTTCCTCAAGCATTAAAAACAAAGAAATTGAACCATTCCCGAAAAATATATGAAATATTCAAATAGGTGAAGGTCAATATTTCTTTGTTAGATGCCATCAAACAGATACCATCTTATGCCAAACTTCTGAAAGACTTGTGCACCATTAAGAAAATATCATGTAAGAAAGAAAGTTTTTCTAGCTCAACAAGTAAATTTCATTCTCTTAACCGATAATGCATTGAAATACAAAGACGCCAGTTGTCATACTATTTCTTGTATTATTAGAAATCATAAAATTGAACATGTATTACTTGATCTTGAAGCTATTGTCAATTTGCTTCCATTTTTGGGCTTACCAACAACTTAATATTGGCGATTTAAAACCAACTTCAACTACTCTTTTACTTGCTGATAGATCAGTCAAGGTACCGAAATGAATTGTGGAAGACGTGTTATTACAAGTCGATAAATTTATATATCATATGGATTTTATTGTCTTAGCAACACAACTATAACAGACAATTATAAGTCAATTCTTGTAATACTTGGTCATCCATTTTTAGCATCAGCTAATACTTTAATTAATTGAAGGAATGGAATCATGAATTTTTCACTTGGCAATATGACGTTGGAGCTTAATGTTTTTAACATGTGCAAATAATCATACGATGTGGACAATTGAAAATGAGAGCATGGAACTAATTGAACCAATTTTGGAAGAGCATATTCAGGGGAGTGAATCTGGCCTTATGGAAATCTATACAACTAATTTTCTTGAATCAAATAAGCAATTAGAATTAGATATTTCTAAAGATTTTTATTTACTTGATTCTACACAGGTACTGGAAGACGATGGATAGAAATAAAATTTTGAGGAACTAGGAACACGTGATGAAGAAAAACATAAGGAAGCACCCAAATTGGAATTAAAGACTTTTCCAGAAGGATTGAAGGATGCATTTGTTGGAGATGAAAAAACTTACCCAGTGGTAATTTCTTTCTCCCTCATAAGTGATCAAGAAGGTAAGTTCTTAAAAGTGTTGAGAGAACATAAACTAGCAATTGGATGGACTTTAAAAGATATAAAAAGTCATTAATCATTTAAAATACACACACATAATACATTTATAAGATAATGCCAGGATATGTCGTCAACCCCAAAGATGATTAAACCCTCACATGAAAGAAGTGGTAAAACATAAGTCCTTAAACCTCTTGATGTAGGTATTATCTAAACTATCTCATAAAGTAAGTGGATAAGTCCTACATAAGTTGTGCCTAAAAAGTCTGGAATAACTACCGTCAAAAATGATAAATGAGAATCAATTCCAACTCGAATCCCATCTAATTGGCGTTTGTGCATTGATTATAGAAAACTAAATAACGCCACTAGAAAATATCATTTTCCTTTACCATTTCTTGATCAAATTTTGTAAATAGTAGCAGGACATCCCTACTACTGCTTTCTTGATGGTTACTCAGGTTATTATCAAATTCTCATTACTTTAGAATACCAGAAAAGACTACATTCACATGTCCCTTTGGAACATTTGCATTTATAAAATGCCATTTGGACTTTGTAATGAACCAATAACATTCCAAAAATGTATGTTTAGCATATTTAGTGACATGGTTGAACATTGTTTAAAGGACTTTATGGATAATATAATTATTTTTAGGACTCATTTGATAATTGTTGAATAATTTGGAAAATATTTTGAAAAGATGTAATGAAAAATGACTTGTGTTAAACTGAGAAAATTCCATTTCATGACTGATTTAGGATTTGTTTTGGGTCACATTTGTTAGCGACATATTCTCGAGATGGATTTTGATGACGCAACACTAGAAGTCTTCGACGCGCATTAGTGAGACATTACAAAAAGATGTTGAAGTACGTTGGTGGTGAAAAGCAACGAATGTGAAGACAAGCGGCAAACGAAAGAAATCTTGTATGGTCTTAGCTTAGGGATCTCTTTGTAAAGTGAGTTATTTATTTAAGTCTCTAAGCTTATAGGACATATGCACATTCATATAGATGCATTTGGGTCATGTGTAAAATATATTAAACCTTCAAATATTGTATTTTGACACTGAGACCGACATACTGATCCCATAACCGGCATACCGGTGGACCTGCTTTGTTTTGCATGCTCATGAAAATCGACATAGGCCATACCGGTCCCATAACAGTCTACCATATCGGCCTACCTGAGGTTTGCTAGCTTGCAGAAATTGACATGCATCATACTAGTGTTCATACTAGTATCCAAACCAATGAGCCTCTATTTTACATGCTCTCAGAAATCAACATGTACCTTACCGGCCACCATACCGGTCTTCAAATCGGTGTAACATATTAATTCTAACGGTAATATAGCCATTATGACTGGCATATCGGTGTCTGCAGACTGGCATACCGGTCTCTGACAGAGCTGTTGCGGTAGTTTTCACTTTACTATAAATTGAGCACCAAATTCATTTTTCCACATACTTGAACCTTTATATAATTTATTCTAAGGCAAAAACAGAGAGTTTACTTCAACCTTCATCATCACACACTCTCATACATCAAGCTCATACACTACACCTTCATATTATTAGTAGTGAGCTTAGAACACTTAGGTAAACGACTCACATCTTGAATCATCATTATCTTTAGGAGTGTCCAAGTGTATTTCTTAAATCTTCATTATCAAACACTTATGATTTGTAAGAGGTTTGTGATTGAACCTATTGAGAAAACTCATTGTAAGAGGTTTGTGAGTGAACCTAGTAGACAAAATTTATTATAAGATTTTTGAAGTGAACCTAGTGTGTAAAAATCTTGGTTGCGGGTGAGCCATGAAAAATTCGCTGTAAGTTGTCATCTCAACTTAATGGAAATCTTCAAGCGCGGCTTGGGGGAGTGGACGTAAGTATTATTGGCCGATCCACTATAAATCACGGTGTTATCTTCTCTATCCCTAAACTCTTTACTTATTGCAAGTTTTATTATATATATGCTTATTGTTTAGAAACTTGCATTTAGGTGGTATATTACAATTGAGAAAATTAACCTAAGCTTAATTGGTAAAGCTACAAGCTTTGTAGCGTAAAGTTGGCAAAGATTTTTAATTTCGCATATTTCGGTCATTACCCAATTCAATCCCCCCCCCCCCCCCCCGGCTTGGGTATATAGAGTTTTGTGTTGTAGTGCTTGTAGGTAATTTCAACATTGTGTCATCTAGAGGTATTGAGATTGGCAAGGCAAAAATAGAGGTGATCTCTAAATACCCACCACCAAAAACGATCTGGGAAAACCATTTCTTCTTAGGACATGCAGGATATTATAGGATGTTTATTAAAAAATTTAGTACCATTTTTAGACCATTGTGTAACCTCCTATTAAAAGATGAAATATCTTAATGGACATAAGAATATCAAAAATCATTTGAAAATATTATCAGTCTTTTAACTTCTGCTCATATCATGCAATTTCCTGATTGATCTTTGCCTTTTGAGCTAATGTGTGATGTAAGTGATTATGCAAATGGCACAGTATTAAGAGATAGAAATGAAGATAAGCCATATGTAATTTATTACGTAAGTATAACTTTAAACATTGCATAAATGAATTATACAACCACATAAAAAAGAACTATTTGCTATAATATTTGCATTGGATAAATTTTGATCATATTTAATTAGTTCATCAACCATCGTTTATTCTGATCATGTTGCAGATAGATATTTGATGTCTAAACAGGATGCAAAGCCAAGATTACTACAGTGGATTTTATTGATACAAGAATTCAATCTCACAATCAAGGACAAGAAATGAGCGGAGAATATAGTTGCAGATTATTTATCGAGACTCACAAATGAGTCATCAATTGATACAACTCTTATCAATGACTATCCTGATGATTTTCTATTTTCTACCAATACAATGCATTGGTATGCTAGTATTATCAATTTTCTTGCAACAGAAAAAATACATTCAGACTGGAACCATCGAGACAAGAATAATTTTTTTATCAAAGTCAAAAGATTCTATTAGGACGATCCATATCTGTTCAAGTATTTCCCTAATCAAATTTTCTAACAATGCATATCAGACAATGAGATAAGTAATGTTATTCATTTTTGTCATTCAGAAGCATGCATAAATCACTTCTCATCTAAAAAACCACTGCAAAAATCTTATAGTGTGAATTTTATTGGCCCGCCTTATTTAAGGATACATGTGCATTCTGCAAAACTTGTGAAAATTTTCAAAAGTTTGGATCTATTTCTAAAAGAAACATGATGCCTTTAAATCTCCTCATTGTCATCGAAATCTTTGATTGTTGGGGAATAGATTTCATGGTTCCATTTCCACCGTCATTTGTTTTTTTTAATATTTTAGTTGCAGTTAATTACATCTCAAAATGGGTTAAGGTGATTCCTTGTCGACACAATGATCACAAGATTGTGATTAAATTTTTAAAAGAATATATTTTAAGTCGATTTGGAATCCCTATGACTATTATAAGTGATGGAGGTAAATGTTAGTGTCCTAGACATGCCAATGATCTCTAAACAATGATTTGTGTGTGAATTATCAAGTATAAGTTGTGGAAAAACTTACAATGATCGGATGAGAAAAATTCAAAAACTTTATTTGTTCTTGAAGCTCCAAGCTTTCTTTTTGAGTTCCAAACTCTTGGGTGAGTTTCCCTATCACATTTCTTTGACTCCTTTAAGTGCTAGCTTGAACAAAATTTGAAAGAAAATTTTCTCCTCCAAGGAGAGCTATGTTCGGCCAAGAGAGGAAGTGAGGGAGAGAGTGAATAGTATTTTTGTTTTCCAAAAAACTAATACCAAAGTTGTGAAAAGTGTGTGTTTTGACTTCCAAAGTATAATTAATATTGCCAACCACTTCCATCATCTTTTGCAAGTTGATGTAAGTTAAAGTGGGTCCCACCACTTTAAATTCCAAATTCAAGTTGGCTTGTACAACACATTTTCGGCACGGTTCGTTTAATCCGACTAAATGAATTTTCCGTCGCTATGTAATTAAATCCAATTTAATTAAATAATAATGCCCAACAAAATTATTACGAAAGTCGCTTACGAATTAATTCCAAATTAAATCGTTCGCTTGAATTAAAATCCAATTTCAATTCTGCATTGAAATCCAATTTCAAGTAATATATCCAATATATTATTTTAGCCCAATTAAATAAATTAAAAAGTAAAATCCAATTTAACTTTTAAATTTACTTTGCCGATTGATTCCAAATTAATCGCGCTCTCTCTTCTGGATGAATTTAATCCCAGATAAATTCTTACCGCAATTAATCCTATATTAATTTTCTCTCTCATAATTAATCCCAGATTAATTCTTTCCGTAATTAATCTCAGATTAATTTTCTCTCTCATAATTAATCCCAGATTAATTATGTTCGAGTCAAATGTCATCGGTTAATCTTTGGGAAGCGACCCAAGAGATCCATGGATATGTTGGCAGTAAATACGGTCATCGGACTATCCGAACACGTGCGTACCCCGTACCACATTCTCACCGATTTACAAGACATGGTTGGCTTCTAGCAAAACACCGTGCCTACCCAATTCTCCAGAAATATTCAACGAGGAATATATAACCTGTATCAGGCGTAGTATACAATGTATTGCGTAATACGATCCAGCATCGGATGTCACATGCTAGGCCTAGGGCTGGAATTATGTATGCCCCGTATGAAGCATATATTGGATCACTAGCAATTAGTCTCTGTAATCGGATAATCATGGCCAAGTCATACTATCCCGATAGCTGCAGCATTTAAGAGTACTAGTTTTGTATCATGCGTGATCATCATCTCCATATGACTGAAGAGATACTTCCATCTTGACATCACACCCAATACATTACGATTCTCAGTATACCCAGAAGAGGCATACACATAACATGATAAAGCTCCGGACGACCAAAACCAAAGTATACTGATTGTCGCAAGTATTAGCGATGCAAGTCTCAGGTTAAGACCACATACACCTACCCTGATTCGGATTCCCATAGACACATAGTCATACTACCAATGGGATTCTGAGGGGTCTATCCAGAGTGAAGCTGTTCCTGGTCCAACGGCTAACAGAACCTTCTATCACACTTGCATAAGTATCCAATACTTAAATATATGAGAACTATGTCGTTAAGCTTCCATAACGCTCACAAGTGTAATACTAGCGTATTCTGCATTATCGATGTCCAATCTCGATAATACTACGACTAAGGATATTTAATGATTAAACCTTTCATGGATTAATACTATCTCATATCTTATTAATCTAGTACTAATCATATGGACTTTTATCATTTATATATCCAAGTACTCCAATTACAAAATGATAAAAGAGCAATTTCTTTTGTCACATAGTTCATTTATACAAAAACACCGTGTCTTTTACAAATAGTGATGATATAGGTCATAATTGTCCAACAATCACCCACTTGGCCTATAGCCAATCACTCAAGTGTCTAACACCTGAACTATGTACATGTCACTCAAACCTTTGCTGAGATATAGCTTTCGTCAGCGGATATGCAAGGCTATCATCTGAAACGATCTTTTGATCTTGACATCGCCACGATGTATGATCTCACGGATCAGATGAAACCATCGAAGTACATACTTGGATCATTGTAGCCCAGCTCAGCTACTAACAGAACTACTCCTAATCAAATTAGGAATTTTATAGATCCAAAAATGCTTCTTTTGCTGCCTCATCCGCAACAATGTATTATGCTTTTGTTGTTGAATCGGAAACATTATCTTGCTTAGAAGATTTCCAGCTCACTGTTCCGTTGTTCAAACAAAATATGTACCTTTATTACGACTTACAGTCATCTTTATTGGTTTGGAAACTTGCAACGGTGATCCCAGTCACCTCAAGTTCTTCATCTCCATAAATTAAGAAAGCATCATTAGTTCGTCTAAGATACATAAAGATGTTCTTAACATCAATCCAGTGACCATCACCTGGATCGGCCTGATTGTGACTATATATGCTCAAAGCGTATGAGACACCAGATCGCGTACATGTTATGGCATACATGATCGATCTGACTACTTAAGCGAATGTGATATGATTCATTGAATCTCTCTCATCTTAAGTTTTAGGACACATGTCCTTATATAGAGAGACGCCATGTGACACCAGAAGCAGCCCCTCTTGCACTGATCCATGTTGAATCTCTTCAACACTTTGTCAATGTACGAGTTCTCGGAAAGTGCCAACAACTTTTAGATTTATCCCAGTAGATCCTTATTCCTAGAATAAAGGTTGCCTCTCCCAAGTTTTTCTATGGAGAATTTTAATGAAAGCCAAGCTTTCACCGATTTTAATATGGGAATGTCATTGCTAAGAAGCAACACATCATCAACGTATAGGACAATCATTGTCAGTACGCTCTCACTAACCTTCTTATATACACAAGAATCATCTTTGTTTTGAATGAAACCATATTGTAATATGATCTCATCAAAACGTTGGTTCCAAGAACGCAATGCTTGCTTCAATCCATAAATGGATCGATTTAACTTGCAAACCTTGTTTGGATGTTTTGGCATGACAAAACCGTCAGGCTGTTATATATAAACATCCTCCAAAAGGTTTCCGTTAAGGAAAGTAGTTTTGACGTCTATCTACCATATTTCATAATCAAAATATGCAGCAATAACAAGCATTATCCGAATGGATTTAATCATGGCAACGGATAAAAGGTATCGTCGTAATCGACACCATGTTGATGACGATACCCTTTCGCTACAAGCCTAGCTTTGTACGTTTGTATGTTGCCATCCATGTCAGTCTTCACCATGAAGATCCATTTGCTACAAATAGGCACAATGCCTTCCGGTACATCAACCAGTGTTCAAACATGGTTGGTATACATGGATACCTTGTATCATTTCCTCATACGTAGCTGGTTCATCTTCGTCAATAAGATTAGTATCTACATGAGGTGAGATCAGAAACCCATACCTCTAAGGTTGTTTTCTGACTCTCACCAACCTACGCGGTTCTTGTGTATTAGAAGATTATGGAACAGTCTCATCCCTGATGAACTATTCTTGTTCCGTGAGGGGATCGGTGCCAGGACAGTATCACTCTGATTTTCATCGAGTTCTACTTTCCTCTCACTTACCACTGCATTAAGGAATTCCTTTAAGGAAAACCGCATGGAGAGCAACAAATATTTTGTTCTCTTATGGGTTGTGGAAATAATATCATTTGGTTTCCCTAGGATAACCAATTACAAATAGGCATTTATACGATTTGTGTTCTAGTTTGGCACCATCCAAACGTTTAATATATGCCCAACATCCCCAAATCTTCAGGAATGAGAAACTCAGTTTCTTTCCTGTCCATATGTCATATGGATTCTGTCCAACAGACTTTGACGGAACCTTATTCAAAATAAATATTGCACTGTTCAATGCGTATCTCATGAAGGAAATTGGTAACTCAGTGCGACTCATCATTAACCTTACCATGTCCAACAAAGTTCGGTTTCTCCGTTCTGACACACCTTTCAATTGAGGTGTTCTGGGAGGAGTCCACTGTGAAAGAATACCATACTCTTTCAAGTAATCGAGAAACTCAATGCTCAAGCATTTTCCACCACGGTCCAATATTAATGTTTTAATACTTTTGCCAGTCTGTTTTTCTACTTCGTGTCGAAACTCTTCGAATTTATCAAAAGTTTCCGACTTGTGTTTCACAAGATACACATAACCATAACGCGATGAAACATCCGTAAGGTTACGAAGTATTCATATCAACCTCTAGCCTGGCTAGACATGGGCCCACATACGTCACCATGAATGAGGGCTAACAGCTCGGTGGCACGTACACCCTTACCGCTAAAAGGTGTTTTAGGCATTTTACCTAATAAACAAGATTCGCAGACGTCATTTGAATTGGAATCAAATTTGTCCAAGTATCCATTCTTCCAAAGAGTAGATATACGAGTCTTGTTAATACATCTCAGACGAGAATGCCACAAATAAGTCTCATTTGTTTTACTCAATTTGAGCCTTTTGTTTGTCATGTTATATGTTTGAGATTCATTTATATTCAAAATATAAAGACTATTATTAACATCTGCTGTACAAATCAAAATTTTATCTTTATATACAAAACACCTAGTGTTCCTGAATAAAAAGGTATATATTGGACAATTATGACCCATAACGTCACTATTTGTACATATCATGGTGTTGTTGTACAAATTAACTATGTGACAAAGGAAATTGGTCTTTTATCATTTGTGATTAGATCACCAAGATATATAAATGATGAAAGGTCCATATGATTAGTTCCAGATTGAGATGATATGAGACAGTATCAATCCGCGAAGGTTTAATCATTAAATATCCCTAGTCGGAGTATTATCGAGATTGGACATCGATAATGTGAAAAAGACTAGTATTATACTTGTGCGCATTGTGAGGGCATAACGGCATATTTCTCATATATTTGCGTATAGCATACTCATGCAAGTGTAATAGGAGGTTGTGTTTACCGATGGTACGGAAATGCTTCGCTCTGGATAGACCCCTCAGAATTCCATTGGTAGTATGACTATGTGTCTATGGAAGTCCGAATCAGGGTAGGTGTATTTGGTCTTAACCTGAGACTTGCACTGCTAATACTTGCGACAATCAATATACTTTAGTTTTGGTCGTCCAGGGCTTTAACAGGTTCTGTGTACGCCTCTTCCGGGTATATTGAGAATCATAGTGTATTAGGTGTGATGTCAGGATGGAAGTATCACTCCAGTAATAGTGGAGATGATGATCACGTAGGATACGGAACAGGTTCTCTTATGTACTGTAGTCATCGGGATAATATGACTAGGTCATGATTATCCGATTATAGAGACTAGTTACCAGAGATCCGATATGTGCTTCGTACGGGGCAGACACAATTCCAGCCTCAAGCCTAGCATGTGACATCCGATACTGGATCGTAATACGCAATACTACGTATACTACGCCTGATATAGATCACTTATTCATGTAAGGATATTTCTGGAGAATTGGGTAGGCATGGCGCTTTGCTAGAAGCCAACCTTGTCTTGTAAATCGGTACAAACGTAGTACTAGGTACGTACCTGTTCGGATAGTCCGACGACCGGATTTACTGCCAACATATCCGGAGATCTCATGGGTTGCTTCCCGAAGATTCACCGATGACGTATGACTCGCACTTTATTAATCTGGGATTAATTAGATGAGAGAGAAAATTAATCTAGGATTAATTATGGAGATATTTTATCTGGGTTAAAATTTTAATTAAAGAGAGAGAACGATTAATTTGGAATTAATCGATAAAATAATATATTTGATATATTATACGAAATTAGATTTCGACACGGAATTAAAATTAGATTTTAATTCGGGAAAATGAGTTAATTTAGAATTAATTCGTTAGCAATGTGAATAGTGATTTTGCTAGGCATAATTATTTAATTACGTCGCAACGGAAAATTCGTTAATTTGGAATTAGCGAACCCGAGCCCGGGAGTGTTTGCGGGCACACTCACATTTCGAATTCAAGTGCGGCCCACAAGTCACATCTAGCATCAAATTACTTGTCAATCGATTGATGTGATGTCTAGTCACTTTGAGTGATGTGACAACATGTCACTATTGATTGATGTTGGTAGTTAGAAGGCATTAATTGTTTTTGCCTTTGACTTTTGGAAATTTGAAAATGGTTTTTGGTATTTGATTTTTGGAAAATCAAAAACAATATACATAACACATTTTCTCTCTCTCTCTCTCTTGTAACCACTCACGGTTTTGGAGCCTATTTTCCCTCATCTCCCTCTCTCGGTTTTGAAGCAATTTTCTTCTCCATTTCTTGGCTTGGCTGAAAATAACAAGAAGAAAAATGGAAGATTTATGGAAAATCTTGCCAATGCTAGCACATAAAGGGTCATCCAAGGTGATAGGGAAACCAACTTGTGAGCTTGGAATCACCAAATTAAGCTTGGAGCATGGAGCACACTTGGAGGTGATGACCAAATTTTTGGAGATCAAAAGAACCCAATGCCGAGAGCTTCAAGGGAGCAACAAATGGCTTGTGTTCTTCGCATCGCACAACCGTTTATTGTAAGTATTCCGCAACTTCATTGAGTATTCGCACATGAGTTATTGCTTGAATTCGATCCGGGACCTTAGAGAAACCCAACAGTATTACGTTAATATTAAATGTAATATTTAATTTGGAATTAAATAGAGAATTAGTATTAAATGTAAATTAAATTGGATTTAATGTTGTAGTTTAATTTAATTCAAGAATTTATACTTTGAGTACTTATTCGCAAAACGAGTTTGACTCGTGCAAAATCAAATCGTTGTTTGAACATTGGATGGTCATTAATATTCAGATTAATTAATTTGATTAGATTGATTGATAACATGCTTGTGTGAATGCATGGTTGCGATGCATGAATAATGTATATCGGATGGATATTAGATGGGTGGGGCAATTTTGGAAATTGTTGTAAAAAATTTAGAATTTATATTTATTTATATGCGCCTTATTATGTATTTAGAATGCATGTTTAAGGGTGTATGATGATGAGACCTTAACAAAGATAATTAATTGGTTGCCAATTACACGCGAAAAACCCTCAAAACATATTAAGCGGTTTTCCTTCCATTGAGTGATTCTTACTAAAGATCCAAGACTGGCATTCGTTTGTTGGCCAAAGTCAAGGCCTTTGTCCGCCGCGGATGTGTTTGAATCACGAAGGCTTTGTTCCATATCGGTGTCTTGTCCAAGTTGTGATTTGTTGGCCAAAGTCAAGATCACTTCTTGTCCATCGACATTGATTACGAATCTTTCCAAGGTCAGTGGGTTCCGCTTAACTGGGATCACTTAATTTGTTGTGCCAAAGCCAAGGCTTAGTTGATTCAGAGGAAAAAGGTTAGGCAATATATTGGATATATTGGCATATATAAGATATATGTTTCGGACTTGGATGTCCACCTACTGGATCTAGGAATTGGATGGGATCCAATTGATATTAGAGATCTACCTAGTTAATTATCATACAATTTGTTGGCCAAAGTCAAGATTGTGTGTTATTTAATGGGATCCTAGCCCACTAGGAAACAAGGTTTCCCGAGTACTCAACAGAGGGTTAGAGGCTCGCCGAAAAATAGTGGGAGGCAAGTATTAAATTTGCAATATTCGTTTAGTTACTTGCCATACGCGCTCAATCAAATTTTTCATCGTCAAATAATTAATTATTAGTTGGACTAATATTTAATCGTTATTTTAATATGAAGGAATTGAAGACGGGCAAAGCTCTGACTTCAAATATGTTTGTCATAAATATGTTCACTAATAGTATTAAAATTGGATTTTAGAAACTGGATGTGGTACATAAATATGTATTGATGTGCAGAATCTACTATGAGCAGGATACTGACTTCCGTTGAGATTGATCTACAAATTGAAAATGGGATGATAGTCGCTATTTTAATCGCAGAAACCTAAGTTTAGGAACTACCCTTCGGGTATGTACTTAAATTAGGAAACTGTTACAATGTAACTAGTTTGACTAGATACATTATCTCTATATCAGGGTTTAACCCGTTGCGGGTATACCTTTATATTCTAGAACACTAAAGTGTTTTATTTTATAAAGATGATATTGAGATAATCACTTTAGATGTAAAAAACAGTATTTATATTTAGAATATGAATAAATCTCAAATGTATAACATGACAAACAAATAGCTCAAACTGATTTAATCAGTTGAAACTTACAAGTGGCATTGTTGTCTGGGACACAATTAAACAAGACTCGTATATCCAAACTTTTGAAGAGTGGGTACTAGGACAGATTTGATTTTATTCAAATAATGTCTACGAATCTAGTTTATTAGGCAAAGTGCCTAAAATGCCTTTTACTTGGCAAAAGTGCAAGTGCCACCGATCTGTTAGCCTTCTTCATAGTGACGTAAGTGGGCCCATGTCTAGCTAGGCTAGAGGTGGATATGAATATTTCGTGAACTTTACGGATGTGGCATCGTGTTATGGTTATGTGTTTCTTTTGAAACACGGATCGGAAACTTTTAGAGTTTCGACACGAAGTAGACAAACAGATCGGTTAAAGTATTAAAACATCATGATTGGACCATGATGAAAATACTTAAGCAATAAGTTTCTCATATACTTGAAAGAGTATAGTATTCTTTCAATGAGGACTCCTCCCGGAACACGTCAATTTGACGGTGTGTCCGAACGGACAAACCGAATTTTGTTGGACATGATAAGGTTAATCATGAGTCGCTCTAAGCTACCATTTCCTTCAAAGGATACGCATTAAACAGTGCAGAACTTATTTTGAATAAGGTTCCATAAAATTTGTTTGACAGACTTCATATTAGATATAAAAGGAAAAAAACTGGGTTTTCTCATTCCTGAAGATTTGGGATGCTAGGCATCTGTTTGGATGATACCAAACTAGAACCCAAATTGAATAAGTGCCTAAATTGTAGGTTATCCTAGGGAAACCTAAGTATAGTACTTATACAACTCACAAGAGAACAATGTAATTGTTGCTCGCCATGCGGTTTTCCTAAGAGGGATACCTATATGCAGTGGTAAGTGGGAGGAAAGTAAAACTCGATGAAAATTGAAGTAATACTATTACAGGCACCAAGTCCTTAATGGAACACAAATAGTTCATCAGGGATGAAACTATACCAATAATCTTCGAATACACAAGAACCGCGTAAGTTAGAGAGAGTCATAAAACAACCTGGGGTATGGGTTCTGATCTCACCTTATAAAGTTTTCAATCTTATTGAAGAAGACAAACTGACTACATATGAGGAAGTGATACAAGGTATCGACTCCCTATTATGGAAAAGTGTCATATAGTTCGAAATGGATTCCATGTATACCAACTAAGTTTTGACACTAGTTGTTGTACCGAAAGGCATTGTGCCTATTGGTACTATATAAGTCTTCACGGAAGACATACATGGATGGCAACATACCAACGTACTAAGCTAGGCTTGTAGCGAAAAGGTATCTTATCAACATTGTGTCGATTACGACGAAAACTTTTACCTGTTGCCACGGTAAATCCATTTGGATAATTTTTGCTGATGCTGCATGTTTCATTAATGAAATATGTCAGCTGAACGGCAAAACAGCATTCCTTAACGGAAACCTTTTGGAGGATGTTTACAATATCATGACGGTTTTGTCGTACCAAAACTAGCAAACAAGGTTTGCAGGTTATTCGATCCATGTATGGATTGAAGCAATCATTGCATTCTTGGAATTATCGTTTTGATGTAATCATAATGGTGTATGATTTAATTCAAAACGAAAAATGATTCTTGTGTATATAAGAGGGTTAGTGGGAGCGTACTGACAATGGATGTCCTAAATAATGATGATATGTCATTTCTTGGAAATGATATTCCCATAATACAATCGGTGAAAGCTTGGCTTTCATGAAAATTCTCTGTAGAATATTTGGGGAAATAACCTTTATTCTAGGAATAAAGATCTACTGGGATAGATTTAAAGTTGTTGATACTCTCAAAGAAATCGTACATTGAAATAAATGTACGCGACCTGGTGTCTCATACGCTTTGAGCATATGGAGTCACAATCGGGCCAATCCATGTGATAGTCACTGGATTGATGTTAAGAACATCCTTAAATATCTTAGATGATCTAAGGACGCTTTCTTATACTATGGAGAATGAGAACTTGAAGTGCCTGGGTTCACTGCTACAAGTTTCCTAACCGATTATAACGGCTATAAGTCACAATAACGGCACTAGAAAGTTTGAATAACGGAACAGTGAGCTGGAAATCTTCCAAGCAAGATACTGTTACCGAATAAACAACAAAAACGGGTTATTGTTGTAGCTGAGGTAGCAATAGAAGCTATTTGGGTCGATAATAAATCTAATTAGATTAGATATAGTTCTGTTAGCAGTTGAGCTAGCTTCAGCACAGGCTAAAGAATTAAAGGTCTCATCAACGATCCAAATATATACTTCGACTATTCATCTGATTCATTCGGATCATACATCGTGGCGATGTGATGATCGAATAAATCACATCAGATGATAACCTTGCAAATCCGCTGATGAAAGTTTCTTCTCAGCACAAATTTGAGCGAACCGTACATAGTTCGGGTGTAGGACACTTGAGGGACTGGCTATAGGCCAAGTGGGAGATTGTTGGACAATTACGACCCATAGCGTTACTATTTGTACAGATCATGGTGTTGTTGTACAAATTAACTATGTGACAAATGAAATTGCTCTTTTATCATTTGTGATTAGATCACCAAGATATATAAATGATGAAAGGTCCATATGATTAGTTTCGGATTAAGATGATATCAGATAGTATCAATTCGCGAAGGTTTAATCATTAAATATCCCTAGTCGGAGTATTATCGATATTGGACATCGATAATGCGAAAAAGACTAGTATTACACTTGTGCGCGTTGTGAGGGCATAACGACATAATTCTCATATATTTGGGTATAGGATACTCATGCAAGTGTAATAGGAGGTTTTATTTACCGATGGTATGGAAACAGCTTCACTCTGGATAGACCCCTCGAAATTCCATTGGTAGTATGACTATTTGTCTATGGAAGTCCGAATCAGGGTAGGTGTATTTGGTCTTAACCTGAGACTTGCACCGCTAATACTTGCGACAATCAATATACTTTGGTTTTTTTTGTCCAGGGCTTTAACAGGTTATGTGTACGCCTCTTCTGGGTATATTGAGAATCGTAGTGTATTAGGTGTGATATCAAGACGGAAGTATCACTCTAGTCATAGTGGAGATGATGATCACGTATGATACGGAACTGGTTCCCTTATGTACTGCAGTCATCGGGATAATATGACTAGGACATGATTATCCGATTATAAAGACTAGTTACCAGTCATCGGGGATCTCATGGGTCGTTTCCCGAAGATTCACCAATGACGTATGACTCGCACTTTATTAATCTGGGATTAATTAGACGAGAGAGAAAATTATTCTAGGATTAATTACGGAGATATTTTATCTGAGATAAAATATTAATTTGGAATTAATCGATAAAATAATATATTTGATATATTATACGAAATTAGATTTCGACACAGAATTAAAATTAGATTTTAATTCGGGCAAACGAGTTAATTTAGAATTAATTCGTTAGCAATATGAATAGTGATTTTGCTAGGCATAATTATTTAATTACGTTGCAACGAAAAATTCATTAATTTGGAATTAACGAACCCGAGCCCGGGAGTGTTTGCGGGCGTACTTGCATTTCAAATTCAAGTGCGGCCCACAAGTCACATCTAGCGTCAAATCACTTGTCAATCGATTGATATGATGTCTAGTCACTTTGAGTGATGTGACAACATGTCCCTATTGATTGATGTTGGTAGTTGGAAGGCATTGATTGTTTTTGCCTTTGACTTTTGGAAATTTGAAAATGGTTTTTGGTATTTGATTTTTGGAAAATCAAAAACAATATACATAACATATTTTCTCTCTCTCTCTCTTGTAACCACTCACGGTTTTGGAGCCTATTTTCCCTCCTCTCCCTCTCTCGGTTTTGAAGCAATTTTCTTCTCCATTTCTTGGCTTGGCCGAAAATAACAAGAAGAAAAATGGAAGATTTATGGCAAATCTTACCAATGCTAGCACATAAATGGTCATCCAAGGTGATATGGAAACCAACTTGTGAGCTTGGAATCACCAAATGAAGCTTGGAGCATGGAGCACACTTGGAGGTGATGACCGAATTTTTGGAGATCAAAAGAACCCAATGTCGAGAGCTTCAAGGGAGCAACAAAGGGTTTATGTTCTTCGCATCGCACAACCGTTCATTGTAAGTATTCCGCAACTTCTTTGAGTATTCGCATATGAGTTTTTTTTGCTTGAATTTGATCTGGGACCTTAGAGAAACCCAACAATGGTATCAGAGCGAGTTTTGAGCATGAAACTTGAATTAGGGTAAAATTGGGTAAATTGAATTTTGCATGTTTTGATGAAATTGATTGTTGGAATATGCTTATATTATGTTAACTTTGAGTTGTTGTGCCCTAAGTCATGGTATTTTGTTTCTTTGATCATTGGATGACTTGAAACATTTGGGAAATGTTAATTTGAGATTTAATTGGATTGAATTTCAAATTGGACATAAAAACCCCAAAATGTCGTGAGTATTGAAGCATGGAAAATGATTGATTTTTGATTAAAATGTGTTGGACATGTTTTGATGTTAATGAGCATAATTAATTGTACAAATTGGTGTTTTGGAAATGTTAATTTGGGTAATTAATTATGGCAATGCACTTAGGTTAATTAAGTTATGAAATTTAGAATTTTGTGATTTAATTAATTGGGCCTATTTTGGAAATTGGGCTTGAATTGTTGTAATTGGGCTTAATGGGCTTGGTTGTACCAAGATTGTTTTAGGCTAAATTGGTTGGATCTAATTGGGCCCAAAACCATATCCATAAAGTCCAATTATGACTAATGGTCCTTAATATTTTAATTGGGCCTAATGGGCCTAAATTGGTTTCTTGCCATATAAGGGTGATTCCTTAAATGGGCTTTGGTATTTGGGTTTGACCCATATTGACCAAAAGTCCATGCCTTATGAAATTAATTAAAAGTCCATTGGACTTTAATTAAATTAACATTGGATGTTAATCGGGCTTTGAGACCCGTAACGATTAGATTTAGAATATAAGTCGTAAAGGTACGTCAATATTAAATATAATATTTAATTCGGAATTAAATAGGGAATTAGTATTAAATGCAAATTAAATTGGATTTAATGTTGTAGTTTAATTTAATTCAAGAATTCGTACTTTGAATACTTATTCGCAAAACGAGTTTGACTCGTGCAAAATCAAATCGTTGTTTGAACATTGGATGTTCATTAATATTCAGATTAATTAATTGGATTAGATTGATTGATAACATTCTTATGTGAATACATGGTTGTGATGCATGAATAATGTATATCAGATGGATATTAGATGGGTGGGGCAATTTTGGAAATTGTTGTAATAAATTTAGAATTTATTAATTGGACCTACGTGTCCAGCCTATTACCTTTTTACTCTTTGTATTTCTCTTCTCACCTATTCCCCTCAATGTAAATGAGGTTTCTTTAAAAGTTTTATGTAATCGGGTAGAAGTATATGTGCTAGCGGGAGAGAGAAAATGGAGAGATTTGTTATAGGAACAATGTGTTAAGTATCTATCCGCATATCATTATTATATTTATTTATATACGCCTTATTATGTATTTAGAATGCATGTTTAAGGGTGTATGATGATGAGACCTTAACAAAGATAATTAATTGGTTGCCAATTACACGCGAAAAACCCTCAAAACATATTAAGCATTTTTCCTTCCATTGAGTGATTCTTACTCAAGATCCAAGACTGACATTGTTTGTTGGCCAAAGTCAAGGCCTTTGTCCGTCGCGGATGTGTTTGAATCACGAAGACTTTGTTCCATATCGGTGTCTTGTCCAAGTTGTGATTTGTTGGCCAAAGTCAAGATCACTTCTTGTCCATCGACATTGATTACGAATCTTTCCAAGGTCAGTGGGTTCCGCTTAACTGGGATCACTAAATTTGTTGTGCCAAAGCCAAGGCTTAGTTGATTCAGAGAAAAAAGGTTAGGCAATATATTGGATATATTGACATATATAAGATATATGTTTCGGACTTGGATGTCCACCTACTGGATCTAGGAATTGGATGGGATCCAATTGATCTTAGAGATCTACCTAGTTAATTATCATACAATTTGTTGGCCAAAGTCAAGATTGTGTGTTATTTAATGGGATCCTAGCCCACTAGGAAACAAGGTTTCCCGAGTACTCAACAGGGGGTTAGAGGCTCGCCGAAAAATAGTGGGAGGCAAGTATTAAATTTGCAATATTCGTTTAGTTACTTGCCATACGCGCTCAATCAAATTTTTCATCGTCAAATAATTAATTATTAGTTGGACTAATATTTAATCGTTGTTTTAATAAAACAGTTGGACTGTATTCAAACTATTTCATTTATTGTTGATTATATAATTGGATTATAGTAATCAATATATTTGATTTAATTAATTATAGTTGATTTTACAATTGGATTATAGTAATCAATATAATTGAATTTAACCTATTAAATTATAGTTGATTATATAGTTGGACTATAGTAATCATTATAATAAATAGTAGCTAAAATCGTTGATTAAATAGTTGGACTATTAGAATCAAGATAAATTGAAAGATTAGTGTTTAAAACATAATCCTGGGTGAAAATATATTTAAACAATTTTAATTTTCAAATTGGGAATAAAACTTCAGGATAGTTGATGAGTGATATTTATATCACTTTTTCTCACTCTTTTGACCTAATGTTTTGTATTGTTTCTCGAGATTTATGAACGTTTTGATGTGTTTTGTTGTTAGTTTGCAGATAAATAAAGTTTGGATAGCACTGGAGGCAATTTGGGGCAAAACCGGACAAAAATGCGTCAGCAGGGATATTTTGGTCTTTTGCGCGTCGCGACGCCCGTACCTTCAGCGGCGCGACGCCTAACCTGCGCCGGAGTCTGCTAACGTGCGCCTGGTCAACGGATCAGAATTTGAGAAGTTTGACTTTGCTAACGTGCGCTTGACACACGTCACCACCACAGAAGATCCATTAACGTGCGCACGCCACATCATCATGACGTCACCAATGACGTCATGAACAGTGCCACGTCATCAATGACGTCAGCATAATAATTGAGTTCCAGCCGCCATGACACTGTCGACCTTATCCTCTTATCCGAATCGATACGTGTCAAGTTGTCCTTGTGCCACGACTTACTGTTCCAGCTCGCTCGCGCGTCGCGACGCTGGAGCCCTTGGCGTCGCGACGCCCAGACCCTATCCGTGCCTATAAATTCAGCGCGAAATTCCAGATTTCAGTGTACCATTTCCTCTCACTTATTTGATGTAAATAAGGAATTCTTCTCTCTCTAAGTTTCGTTTTAATTTTTAGTTTTACTTTTGTAATAATTTTAATTACTTTTTGTAATAATAGTAATTTACTTTCTTATTTTACAGTTTTTACTATTCACTATGAGGAGGTAACTTCCCTATGCTAGGGTGAAAGGTAATTATTTACTATTGCTATTTAGATTAATCTCCCTTAAAATGATATATTACTATTTAAAATACTGATTAATAAAGGATACCGCTATATTGGTCGGTTGGTAATAATCAATTTAATCTGGTTTAAACCTGACTAATCAAGGAAACCGCTATATTGGTCGGTTGGTAAATTTATTTTCTGTTGGTTTGAACCTGATTAATCAAGGATACCGCCAGATTGGTCGGTTGGTAAATTTATTTTGGTACCCCCACCGCTTTATGGCTGGATTATGGACAAAAATTACCACCTATATGGCTGGTTGGACTTAATTTGACTTAATCAGGATACCGCCAGATTGGTCGGTTGGTAAAATATTATCACAAGTTTATATATTATTTTATGGGAGATATCTAAATTAGTAGTAGTAAAAGTAATTCCTTTTGCCTTAGCATTTTATTTCATTTGTAATTTACTTTCAGCATTTTACTCACCGCAATTACTTTTCAGCACTTTTATTTTATGGCTTTTACTTTTAAGTTTTTACTAGCCCTAACTATGTGTCATAACTAAGTTAGTAATCTAGGGTTGTGATGAAATCTAATATCACCGGTTTATAAGGGTTAAATTATAATTAGGGTAATATAAAGATTTATTTATATTAGTCTTAATCTTAATGCTTTTTATTACTGGCCACTAATAAAATTGATAAGGTAAACTTAAAATGAACTAGACATAGGGATTTTAGGTTTAAAGACCTCAGACTCAATAGCCCACGATCTTCCTTGAGGATACCCTTCGCTACAAGCCTAGCCTTGTACGTTTGTACGTTGCCATCCATGTCGGTCTTCTTCTTGAAGATCCATCTGCATCCAATAGGCTTTACGCCTTCTGGTGCATCAACCAGTGTCCAAACTTGGTTGGCGTACATGGAATCCATCTCGGACTTCATGGCTTCTTGCCATAAAGCGGAATCGATATTTTGTATCGCTTCCTCATACGTAGCCGGCTCATTATCCTCAATAAGATTAATATCTATATGAGGTGAGATCAGGAACCCATACCTCTCAGGTACTGTTCTGACTCTCTCCGACCTACGCGGTCCTTGTGTATGTGAAGTTTGTGGTACAGACTCATCCCGGACAGTCTGTTCTTGTTCCGTCGTTGATCCATTGCCAGGAACAGTATCACTACGATCTTCATCGAGTTCTACTTTCCTCCCACTTACCACTGCATTTATAAAATCCTTCTCAAGGAAAAATGCTTGTAGAGCAACAAATACTTTGTTCTCTTGTGGGTGATAGAAGTAATATCCTTTGGTTTCCCTAGGATATCCTACAAAAAGGCATTTATCAGTTTTGGGTTCAAGTTTGGTACTTTCCAAACGTTTAACATATGCCCAGCATCCCCAAATCTTTAGGAAAGAGAAAACCTGGTTTCCTTCCTGTCCATATCTCATATGGGGTCTGTTTAACAGACTTCGACGGTACCTTATTCAAAATAAGTATAGCACTGTTTAATGCGTATCCCCAGAAGGATATTGGTAGCTCAGTGCGACTCATCATTGACCTCACCATGTCCAACAAGGTGCGGTTTCTCCGTCTCGTTCGGACACCGTTTAAATTGCGGTGTTCCAGGAGGAGTCCACTGTGATAGAATACCATATTCTTTCAAGTAATCTTGAAACTCATAACTTAAGTATTCGCCACCACGGTCTGACCGTAATGTCTTAATACTCTTCCCTGTTTGTTTCTCTCCACTTCGTGTCGAAACTCTTTGAATTTCTCAAAATTTCCGACTTGTGTCTCATAAGATACACATAACCGTAACGAGATGCATCATCTGTAAAGGTTACGAAGTAGTGAAATCCACCTCTAGCCTGGCTAGACATGGGCCCGCATACGTCAGTATGAACGAGAGCTAACAGTTCTGTGGCACGTTCACCTTTACCGCTAAAAGGTGATTTAGGCATTTTGCCTAAAAGACAAGATTCGCAGACGTCATATGAATTGGGATCAAATTCGTCCAAGTACCCACTCTTTGAAAGTGTGGATATGCGAGTCTTGTTGATGTGTCCTAGACGACAATGCCACATATAAGCTTCATCTTTTAGATTACTCCTTTTGAGCCTTTTGTTTGTCATTTTAGGAGATTCATTTATATTCAAATATAAAGACCGTTATTTGCAACAGCTGTGCAAATTTCTGTATCATTTTTATATAAATAACACCCTGTGTTCCTGAATACAAAAGTGTAACCCTGCTGGGTTAACAAGGATACAGATATAATATTCCTAGTTAAACTAGGCACAAAATAACAGTTCAAAAGTTTAAGTTCATGCCCTGAGGGCAGTACTAAAACAAAAGTCCCTACGGCCAAAACAGCAACTGGTGTTCCGTTTCCGACCCGTAGATCCATCTCCCCTGATGCCAGCACCCTGCTATCATGCAGATCCTGCACATCAGTACAAATATGAGCACCACAACCAGAATCAAAAATCAATTTTTAAAACTAGAAGTATTCATATTTATCTCAATAACAAACATACCAGAGGCAATGGCCTTGCCAGCCTTGATATCCTCCCTCTGCACAATGCTCATTCGGCAGTCACGTTTCCAGTGACCCCTCTTGCCGCAGTTGAGGCAGATGTCGCGAGATTTGTCCTTTGGCTTCCTAGAAGCCACTGTCAACTTGCCTTTACCCTTCTTCTTGACTTCTTGAACTTCTTCTTCCCTTGCCCTCCAATTGCCTTGGGGCCACCCTTTGGCGCATGAGAGGTCAATGCAAAATGCGCCTCGCGCTTGCTCCCCTTTAGGAGTTCCCTTTCGGACTCCTTCAAGACAGATAACAACTCTCCAAGAGTGTCATCCGTATCCATCAACTTGTAGTTGACTATGATTTGTTTCCAAGTATCAGGAAGTGACTGCAAGATCATATCTATAGTCAGATCAGCCTCCAAGACTATTCCCATATTGGCCAACTCATCAATATCGGCAATCATTTGAGCCCCGTGGGCTTCAACTGATGCGCCGTCTGTCATCCGGGAGCGGAAGAGTTTCCTTACTAGCTCGTACCTCTTCATCCGCTTATTGGTGCGGTGAAGATCACGCAATCTTGCCATCATGTTATAGGGATCCAAATCCCTATTCTGGCGTCTGAATGCTGGGTCATTGCAGCTAGCATAACTGACTGAGCTTGGTCACAATCATCACTATGAGTCTTCCATAACTCTAGCTCCAGTGGCTCAGTGGTTTAGGCGGGAGAGGTGTCTGAATAGTATACAGTATCCTCTCAGCCCCAAGCACTATCTTGAGGTTCATTTCCCAGTCGGCAAAGTTTGTCCCTTTGAAGACATTATCGCCCATGATTATGTCGCGGATATTACCTTTGCCAATCATCTTGACAACTATAGTCCAACTATAAAGTCAACGATGTTATGGGTACAGTCAAACTGTTACATATAAAAATAACAATATATTAGTCCAACTAATTATTTAAAATATTGACGAAATAATTTTGAAAGACGCGTAAGGCTAAATATCTGAATGAAATTGCAAATTCAATAATAGCCTCCCACTATTTTCATCAAGTTTCTAACCCTCTGCAGAGAACTCGGGAAATCGAATTTCCTAGTGGGCTAGGATCCCGTTAAATAACACACAACCTTGACTTTGGCCAATAAAATTGTATGCTATTTAACATAGGTAGATCTCCATGATCAATTGGATCTCATCATCCAATTCCTAGATCCGGTTAGGTGGACATCCAAGTCCGAAACATATGTATAATGTCAATGTATCTAATACATTTTCCTAACCCTATCCTCTGAATCAATTAGGCCTTGGCTTTGGCCAAAAACAAACCTAATGATTCCAGTTAAGCGGGACCCATTGACGAGGAAAGTTTCGTAATCAATGTCGTTGGACAAAAAGTGATCTTGACTTTGGCCAATAAAAATCACGATTTGGACAAGACACCGATATGCAACAAAACTCTCATGATTCAAGTACATCCTTCATTGACAAAGGTCTTGACTTTGGTCAAAAACAAACCAATGCCAACTTCGGATCTTGAACAAGAACCATTCAATGGAAGGATATTCGCTTAATATAAATTGAGGGATTTTCGCGTAATTGGCAACCAATTTATTTATCTTTGTTAGGTCTCATCATCATACACCCTTAAGCATGCTTCTAAAACATCATAAAGCGCGTAAAGTAAATTAATAGTGATATGCGGATGGATATATAAACAACTTATTCCTAGAACAAATCACTCCCTTTCCTCTCCCCGTTAGCACTATTCTACTACTACCCAATTACATAATACAATAAGAGAAACCTCATTTACATTGAGGGGAATTAGGTGAGAAGAGAATACAAAGAGATAAAGAGATAAGGCTGGACACGCAGGTCCAATTTATAAATTCCAAATTTACAATAATTTCTAAAATTACCCTTTCCCTTCTAATATCCATCCGATATACACTATTCATTCATCACATACATATATATTCAAACAAGACATGCTTTTACAACCAATCTAATCCAATTAATTAGTCTTTGTTTAAGTGATCATCCAATGTTCAAACAACGGTTTGATTTTGCGCGAGTCCAACTCGATTGAGAATAAGTACATAAGGTACGAATTCACGAATTATATCGAACTACTAATTAAATCTAATTTAATTCGTATTCAATACTAATTCAATTATTTAATTCCAAATTAAATGTTTACACTTTTAATGTGCTTTAAAGACTTAGATTCTAAATCCAATTCTATTGGGTCTCAAAGCCCAACTAACATCCAATGTTTAATTTAATTCAAGTCAAATGGGCTTTCAATTGATTTATTAAGGTTGGGCTTTGGGTCAATGTGGGTCATACCCAATTACCAAGCCCAAATAAGGAATCACCCTTAAGTGCCATAAAACCAATTTCAAGCCCATAAGGCCCAATTAAATTATTAAAGCCCATTATATTATATTTGGACTTAATGGAGTGATTTAGGCCCAAATTGGATCCAATCCATTTGGCCCAAATCTACTTGGTCCAACCAAGCCCATTATGCCCAAATACAATATTAAAAGCCCAATTCACCAATTAAGCCCATTAATTAAATTTTAATATTCCAAACATTAAAGTCCAATTAATTAAAGTGTAAAACCAAGATTAATATATTAAACCAAATATTTCAAAAAATACCCATTTAATTTATTAATCATTTATTGTTCAAAATAAATGTCCAACATTAATTTTAACAAAAAATCAACTCCTTTTCATGTCCTTGTACATTCGGCCAAGGTGAGTTTTTTGTGTCGATTTGTTTTTCAATCCGATTGAATTACTAATCTACGTCCCGTACACGTTCTAAGTCATCCAATGATCTTAAACAAAAAAATTCCAATCCACTCCAAGTAGCAACACATTCGGCCAAGGCATGAATTTGGGGAAAAATCATCCAATGCATTTTTCATAAATTGATTCCATATAACATCATGTTATACACATGCAAGCATACTTATTAATCAAATTTCATAAGAACATGCTTATATCAATTTCATCATCAATTTCACCGCCCATTCGGGCCAAGGTCAAAATTTTGGGGAAAAATCATCCAATGCATTTTTCATAAAATTGATTCCATATAACATCAGTTATATACATGCAAGCATACTTATTCATCAAATTTCACAAGACATGCTTCAACCAATTTTAACACACCCATTCGGCCAAGGTTAAAATTTTGGGGAAAAATCATCCAATGCATTTTTCATAAAATTGATTCCATATAACATCATTCTATATACATGCAAGCATACTTATCATCAAATTTCACAAGAACATGCTTCAACCAATTTTAACAAATTTTAACCTAAAGTATTTCATGCTTAACCATGGCTCCATGATACCATTGTTGGTTTCTATAATATGTCCCAAGGAAAGATTAAGCATTCATGAAATACTATAAATGAATATATATAAAAGACTTGAAGCATGGCGGAATCATACTTACAAAGCTATGTGGAAGAAGATGATCAAATGGGGAAGCTCCAAGTGTTGGAAGATTCGGCCAAGAGGAGGAAGAAGACTTGAAGCTCCAAGCTTTTGTATTCCAAGCTCTTTGATGGTTTCCCTATCACCTCTTTTTGATCCCTTGAAGGTGCTAGCCTTGCATGTTCCAAACAACAATCTTTTCTTCAATCTTTTGGCAACCAAAATGGAAGAAAATGGAGACCAAAACTGCATGCAGTTTTCGGTCATGAAAGAGAGAGAGAGAGAGATTTCTTTTTGTTCTAATTGATTTTGATACCAAAAATCAATTTATATTTATGCCATAATATTTATTAAATAATAATAAATCTATGACACAAGCCATGCAAAGGCTTAGAGTGTCCAACACTCAAATTCCATGCATAACATTTGAGTGTAAATACACTATCACCATGCAATGCATCATCAATAAAATAATGCATATAATGACATGTGTCATGTGGGCCCCACACGTTTCCCAATGAAAGTGGGCCCACGTCCACTCACGCGTTCGGGTTCGATATTTCCGAAATACCGAGCTAGCGTCGCGACGTTAATTAAATCGGATTTAAATAAATAATCGCTCCTAGCGAAATTATTATTTACGTCGCTTACGAATTTATTCTAAATTAACTCGTATGCCCGAATAAAATCTAATTTTAATTTCGCGTCGAAATCGAATTTCGATTATTATATCGAATACAATAATTTTATCGATTAATTCCAAATTAATCGTTCTCTCTCTCTAAATAAGGCACTTTATCCGAGATAAAGTTTCTCTCCGCAATTAATCCAGATTAATTAAGTTCGAATCAAATATCATAGGTGAATCTTCAGGAAGCGACCCAAGAGATCTCCGGATATTTTGGCAGTAAATACGGTCGTCGGATAATCCGAACACGTACGTACCTCGTACTACGTCTTTACCGATTTACAAGACAAGGTTGGCTTCTAGCAAAGCGCCATGCCTACCCAATTCTCCAGAAATTCTTATAGGAATATAAGATCTGTATCAGGCGTAGTATACCGTAGTATTGCGTACATCGATCCAGTATCGGATGATCACATGCTAGGCCTGGGGCTGGAGATGTGTCTGCCCCGTACGAAACATATATCGGACATCAAGCAACTAGTCTCTTTAAATCGGACAATCCTGACCTGGTCATATTGTCCCGACGGTTGCAACCTTTATAGAGTGCTAGTTCTGTGTCCTGCGTGATCATCACCTCCATATGTCTGAAGCGATACTTCCATCTTGACATCACATCCAGTACACTACGATTCTCGATAACCCAGAAGAGGTGTACACAGAACCGGTCAAGGTCCCCAACCACCAAAACCAAAGTTTACCGATTGTCGCAAGTACTAGCGATGTAAGTCTCAGGTTAAGACCATATACACCTACCCTGATGCGGCCTCCCATAGACACGTAGACATACTACCAATGGGATTCCACGGGGTCTATCCAGAGCGAAGCTGTTTTCCGTACCATCGGTAAAACACAACCTCCTATCGCACTTGCATAAGTATCCAATACTTAAATATATGAGAACTATGCCGTTGTGCCCTCACAACGTGCAAAGCGCAACTACTATCTAGTCTATTCCGCATTATCGATGTCCAGTCTCGATAATACTACGACTAGGGATATTTAATGATTAAACCTTTGGGGACTGATACTGTCTCATATCATTCTCAGTCCAGGTACTAATCATATGGACTTTCGCCATTTATAAGTCAAAGTAAATAATATTACAAAACGGCAAAAGGCAATTTCATTATCACATAGTTAATTTTGTACAATAATACAATATCATTTACAAACAGTGACGCTATGGGACATAATGTCTAACAAACACAATTCAATCTCTCTCAAAATCTCTCTTCCTCTCACGGCAATGGTGGCCATTCTTCACTGGTTTTTGAACCAGTTTGGGCGTGACTTAGGGAAGCCAAGAGTTGGGTTTTCATGGTGAAAACCGCAAGTGCTAGCACACAGACGAGTCTTGCGAAGGTGGTAGGGAGGTTCACCCATGAGGCGGGACTCATCCGACGGAGTTTGGAGCTTCGTTTTGAGACCCGAAACTGCCAAGACAGTGAGCATGGACTGGTTGCAGTGGCGTGAGCAAGGCAGTACGTTTTTGGCCTTGATTCGTCTTCAAATCGACATAACCGATCAATGTGAGTATTCCGCTACCTCCCGCTCCGTTATGTATTCACGCATTTTTCATGTCTTGATTTGATCTTGGACCTTAGAATAAACCAACAATTATTTGATTCGCTTTTATGTGTGCTTGCGTGGTTAGTGTGTACTTGTGTTTCCATGAATACAATATGCCAATGAAGTTGTATGTTCGTTGCTACTTTGATTTACTTTCAAAGCATGCAATCTAAATGTAAGATATATGCAAATTTAGGTGTAAGTTTTATTTTTGCGCATATGAACTTAGAAGAATGATACTCTGGAAATAAGTGTTACTTAAGCTTGATTAAATTATTACAAAAATCCTTTCATTACAAGTGATATAAGTAAGGGACCATTATGAACCCAACGGTTTGAGGTCTTCCCTTGTGAGGGGTGAGTGCGGCCTTAAATCTCATTTTCCCGGTTCATACCGGGTGGCGACTCCATTATTCTCCGGTTTAGTCCCCTACGGGCTACTCCGTACTCCCAAGCGGGCCGCGAGCCCGGGACAGCACATGCGTCACCCAGTTTGTGTTCCCACAGTCTGGCGACTCCACTGGGGATAGAGAATCGGGCCCGAAATATTGTATTGTAATGTTTGGATTTATGTTCTAATTGACCGTGTCTATAGTGGATAAAATGGGGGTTTATCAAAGGCATTTTGAGGCTAGGTAATGGTTTGGTGTCTTCCTTCACTCACTACCTTTCTAGAAGGAAAAGCTGTGAAGGCACCTAGATAGCCATCTACTCGTAGCCTATTGTGATGGACTAATTTGGAGGACTCGTTGTTTATTCCTGACACCAAGCGATAAGAGCCTAAGAGGCTTGGGTATTTAACTGAGCCTCGCTCCACCCTCCCTCTGAGGAATCTACAACGGGAAATCCATTTGACAGTCGGTCACACACCATAGCTCACTGGCACGTACCTTAGTGTATAAAAAAGGGTGCGCTCCACTTGGCCGCTCGAACCCTTGATTGGGGAGACCTAGTTATGGGCCATCCTTCGCCGTGAGAGCCTTTGTCTACACACTTGCGAACCCACCCATAGACCGGGGTTGTATGGTTAAAGTAACAATTATTTCCTTGAGTATGTGCTTGTGGACCATCCTCATTTGGATGTAGTTGGACTATTGTCAGAAATCTGAACTTGCTCGGCCATTTAAACTGGGGTGAGTTCGTACCTTATGACCATTAGGCCCAAAGCTTCTGAAATGTTGATGGGCCATTCTGTAGAAATCATTGGTTTATGTTTGCATTATCTTTATTTTATGCTTGTGTTTGGGAACATCGTCGTTTGGATCCATTTGTCATGGGATATGGGCTTGTTGGGCCATTTAAACTGGGACAAGAACGTATTTTATGACGATTGGGCCAAAGGCTTCTAAGTGTTGATGGGCCACTTTGTGCTTGTGTTCGGAACATTACCATTTGGATTTAGTTGGGCTCCTTGCCATGAGATGTGAACTCGTTGGGCCATTTAAACTGGGACGAGTTCACTCCTATAACAGTTAGCCCAAAAGCTTCTAAAATGATAACGGGCCGATTTTTTTTGAAAATTTTAGTTGATTTAGTATGTTTATATGTTACATGCTTCTCATGCACCTCATGCATACATACATCATGCTAACCCTTGTGTGTTCAAAAGACATCATAGATTCCCGTTGGGTTAAGGAAGAGAGAAGACTCACTAAAAGACCGGTAACAGATATGAGAACATCTGATAATGTGGTATCCCGGATAGATTAGTTGGAGAATGGTTTCGCCAAGATTACTGAACAATTGCAAGCCTTGACTACTGCCATGACAAATATGGTTGTGCCCCGTGCTGGGGGAAACTCTGAGAATGTAAGACGTGAGGAGCCTCCAAATGGGTTGGGGGATGATATCCCCACTTTTGATGATGACATGGCAGAGTATGCAACAGGCAGAGTGATTGGGTCTCAGGCAGAATTTCAGAAGCTTCGGGATCAGGTTGAGTCAGTTACCCGTAAGATGAAGGGTAAGGACGAAGAATTACTAGACTATGCGGCGATGACCTTTGAGGAACAGTTGCCTGCTCAGTTCAAGATGCCGGATATGGCCAAGTGCAACGGGAATAGGGATCCGAGGGTCCACCTCCGGTAATATGTGTCAGTTATGAGTTCAGTGGGCCTGACACAGCGCCAAGCTCATAAGATGTTTGGGATGTCACTTGAGGGGGCACCAGTAGTGTGGTACCATAGCCTTGAAAGAAAGGTTAAAGAGGATTGGAGGGAATTGGCAGATGCATTCCTGAAACAGTATGTTACGGACTTAGAAATTGACCTGTCACTCCGTGATTTGGAGAACACTAAGCAGAAGCCAGAGGAAAGTTTCAAAGAGTATGTGGATCGCTGGAGAAGCCATCTTTTGAAAATGCTGACTCGGCCTTCAGAGAAAGACCAAATTAAAATGATCATCAAGGGCACCAAACCCTCTATTTATGGTAAGCTGAGGAGGATGACTTCGATGATTTCTGATTTTTGACAGTTGAGGGAAACTGTCATTGATATTGAGGAAGAAGAGGCTGAAAACAGAAAGTTTTATGGCCAGAATAGAAGAACTTTTGGGGGGCATTCTGAGACCAAACCCGCTGCTACCGAGGTTGCTGCCATCAAGAACCGGCGTTTCTCCAACTTGGGAAGACCTTTGTCCAAGGTACTTGAGAAGTTGACAAGGCAAGGATTCTTAAAACCTTTGGAGCCTAAACCACTTCCAAATCCCCCACCACCACATCTAAGAATAGACCGCTACTGTCACTTCCACTAGCAACACGGCCATGATACTGACAGATGTTCCCGCCTCCGGTATGAAATTCAGGACCTCATTGATGCCCAAAAAATACCCGATCCTGAAAAAGAACAGCCTAGCGCACACACCAACCCTCTGCCATATTATCACTTTGTTCCCCCCACCGACTTACATGATCAACTCCGGCCTACCAGAAACCTTTGTCCTCCAAACTCTCAATCACCAGGCTTCTTGCATTGAGATAAAGGATAACAGTAGTAAAGAACTATAGGACGAGGAAGAAGGCAATGAAACTTCACTTTCTGGTTTATTTTCTGCATTTTTAATAAAGACATAAACTTCATCTACTGGTTTGAACCTTTTCCTGAATAATAATAAAGACATCCTTGCCTACTTGTCTGAGTCCTTTCCTTTCAACCTGCATGACATGAGTATGTTTGACAAAAGCATTCAACCCTAATACCATGATATTCAGCGACACTCAGAACACGGGGGATTCCCAAAAGAAGCAAGCAAAAATGACAGAATAACCGTTCAGTAATGGGAAATGGGACAGTGAGGCTATCAGACCTGGAAGGAAATGAGTTCACTGAGCCGATCAATGTGGATAGATTGAAGCAGTACTTTGCTAGAGGAAGAAAAAACCAAGCAGTCACCAAGGGAATTGGTGGACGACCTAACCCAACGGGATATGAAACTCATTCATGCATACATGCATACACGTAACATATTTTGTATTCCCTTTTGTGTTTGTTTTGTTTTGTATTCAAAGGTTTTAAAGAAGAAAAAGAGAAAGCGTCAAATGCAAGCCAAACAGAAGCAGCAACAGTATAGTGACAGCAGTCTTCAAGAATGAATCACGGGGTTGAGGCCCATATCAGTATCAGTCTGGGGGCGAGACCCATATCAGTATCAGTCTGTGGGTGAGGCCCACATCTGTATCAGTCTGCGGGCGAAGCCCATATCAGTACCGGTTAGGGTCGAGGCCCACATCTACATCAGTATCAGTTTTTGGAGATGAGTCCCAGGGTCGAGGCCCACATCAGCATCAGTTTCAAGGATGAGTCCCAAAGCCGAGCCCTACGTCAACATCAGTATCAGCATGTGGGCGAGGCCCATATCAGTATCAAGTCTATGGACGAGGCCCATATCAGTATCAGCCTGGGGGCGAGGACCACATCAGTATCAGTCTAGGGCGAGACCCATATCAGTATCAGTCTGGGGGCGAGGCCCATATCATTAACAGTATCAGTCTCACCGGGTATGGCACTCTAGGGCCGAGGCCCACATCCTTATCAACATCAGCCTGGCCGGGTATGGCACTATGGGGGGAGGCCCACATCCTTACAAACATCAGTCTGGCCGGGTATGGCACTCTATGGCAAGGCCCACATCCTTATCAGCATCAGTCTGGCCGGTATGGCACTCTGGGGGCGAGGCCCACATCTTTATCAGCATCAGTCTGGCCAGGTATGGCAGTCTGGGGGCGAGGCCACATCCTTATCAGCATCAGTCTAGCCGGGTAATGCACTCTGGGGGCGAGGTCCACATTAACATCAAAGCAGTTTTGCCGGGTACGGCACTCCGGGTATAGAGATACATAATTAGTTTTGCTGGGTACGGCACTCCGGGTATGGAGACATCTGATCAGTTTTGCCAGGTACGACACTCCGGGTATGGAGACATCAGATTAATTTTGCCAGGTACGGCACTCCGAGTATGGAGACATCAGTTTAACACGCCAGGTACGGCACTCCGGGTATGGAGATATTACTACGATGCCTTGGGTATGAGGCTTAGCACGCCAGGTACGGCACTCCAGGTATGGAGATATTACTGCGACGCCTTGGGTATGAGGTTTAGCATGCCAAGTACGGCACTCTGGGTATGGAGATATTACTGCGACGCCTTGGGTATGAGGTTTAGCACTCCAAGTACGGCACTCCAGGTATGGAGATATTACTGCGACGCCTTGGGTATGAGGTTTAGCACGCCAGGTAGGGCACTCCGGGTATGGAGATATTACTGCGACGCCTTGGGTATGAGGTTTAGCACGCCAGGTACGGCACTCCGGGAATGGAGATATTACTGCGACGCCTTGGGTATGAGGTTTAGCACGCCAGGTACGGCACTCCGGGTATGGAGATATTTCTGCGACGCCTTGGGTATGAGGTTTAGCACGCCAGGTACGGCACTCCGGGTATGGAGATATTACTGCGACGCCTTGGGTATGAGGTTTAGCACGCCAGGTACGGCAGTCCGGGTATACCACTGCGACACTCTAGGTACGGAGACGCAACTGCGACACCTCGGGTATGAGGTTTAACATGCCAGGTACGGCACAACATCAACTCCACGCAACACATGGCAAGTCAAGTGGTAGCTGGCGAGCCAGGTAAGTGAAAATGCATTGCATAACTTTGATAGGATTGTTCAAAGTCACACACTGCACAAGTCCCATCAAAGTGGGGGCGACTGTAGGCATTACATTTTTTCATGTGAAACCCGATGATGAGTCTCAGTTAGAGGCACTACCTTTTTAGTTAAGGATATTGCGGGAAACGGTCGTCAGAAGGGAATCGGTATTTCGTTATATCCTTATTCACTTGTTTAGCGTCAAGCTCGCTCGTTGGACCTCCGTTTTAAAGCACCTTTGGCCTAAAAAACCCAGAACATTTTAATCTTGGCCCAAACCCACTCACCAATCCAACACAACACCTAACCCACCAAGACAAAGCCCACACCACCACCACCTAGGCCCACACGCCCATCACCCTAAAATACACCCAAATTAAATTAAATATTAATTAAATAATGTAATTGAATTAAATAAAATAATTAAACCATTTACCAATTTAAATAAGACATAAAATATAATTATACCAAATTAAAATATTGTAACTTCCTAACTTAAAATATTATATACTAAATTAAAGAAATTATACCTAATTAAAATCAATCATAACCAATTAAAAATATTGACTTCCTAATCTAACAAATTAAATGCCTAATAACACCTATCAAATATTCAACCTTCCTAATTCACCAAATTTTGTCCCCCCCAATCAATCAGATCCTTTCCTTATTTGACACCAAATCCATGCAAACCATACCCTCTTGTTGGACAATTATGACCCATAGCGTCACTATTTGTACAGATCATTGTGTTGTTGTACAAATTAACTATGTGACAAAGGAGATTGCACTCTTATCATTTGTGATTAGATCACCTAGATATGTAAATTATAAGAGGTCCATATGATTTGTTCCTGGACTGAGAATAATACGAGACAATATCAGTCCATGAAGGATAAATCCTTAAATATCCCTAGTCAGAGTATTATCGAGATTGGACATCGATAAATACGTAAAAGACTAGTATTGCACTTGTGCATGTTGTGAGGGCACAACGGCATAGTTCTCGTATATTTGGGTATAGGATACTCATGGAAGTGTAATAGGAGGTTGTGTTTTACCGATGGTACGGGAAACAGCTTCGCTCTGGATTAGACCCCCTCGGAATTCCATTGGTAGTATGACTATGTGTCTATGGAAGTCCGAATCAGGGTAGGTGTATTTGGTCTTAACCTGAGACTTGCACCGCTAATACATACGACAATCAATTACTTTGGTTGAGGTCGTCCAGGGCTTTAACCGGTTCTGTGTACGCCAATGCTGGGTATATTGTGAATCGTAGTGTGTTGGGTGTGATGTTAAGACGGAAGTGTCACTCCAGTCATATGGAGATGATGGTCACGTAGGATACGGTACTGGTTCTCTTTAGTACTGCAGTCATCGGGATAAAATGACAAGGTCATGTTTATCCGATATAGAGACTAGTTACCAGAGATCCGACATGTGCTTCGTACGGGGCAGACACGATTCCAGCCCCAGACCTAGCACGTGATCATCCGATACTGGATCGAAATACGCAATACCACGTATACTACGCCTGATATAGATCGCTTATTCCTGTAAGCATGTTTCTGGAGAATTGGGTAGGCATGGTGCTTTGCTAGAAGCCAACCTTGTCTTGTGAATCGGTGTAAACGTAGTACGAGGTACTACGTGTTCGGACGTCCGACGACCCGATTTACTACCAACATATCTAGAGATATCATGGGTTGCTCCCCGAAGATTCACCGATGACGTATGACTCGCACTTTAATTAATCTGGGATTAATTTAATGAGAGAGAAAATTAATCTGGGATTAATTACGAGATATTTTATCTGAGATAAAATATCAATTTTGAGAGAGAACGATTAATTTGGAATTAATCGATAAAATAATATTTGATATATTATACGAAATTGGATTTCGACGCGGAATTAAAATTAGATTTTAATTCGGGCGAGCGAATTAATTTAGAATTAATTCGTTAGAGACGTGAATAGTGATTTCGCTAGGCGTAATCATTTAATTACGACGCAACGGAAAATTCGTTAATTTGGAATTAGTGAACCCGAGCCCAGGATGCGAGCGCATTCGCATTTCGAATACGAGTGCGGCACGCAAGTCAAATCAAGCGTCAAATCACAAGTCACATCAAGCGACAAATCACATGTCATTTTGAGTGATGTGACATTTGAGTGATTGATGTGAGTTGATTTGTGAGATGAAAGGAAGCATTAAATGCTTTGATTTTTGAAATTGAAAAGGTAAATGATTTATTTAATTTTTGGAAAATATAAATAAACCTTTTACATTTTTTTTCAACTCATTCTCTCTCTCTTACGGTTTAGGGCATTTTGGAGCCAAAAACTCTCTTCTTTCCTCTCTTCTTCTTCACGATTTCTTCACTGGTTTTGTAGCAAAACCGTGAGTCCAAGAGGAGAAAGACTTGATTTTGTTGCAAGATCTTTGTGCTAGCACACTCTAGGAGGCATACAAAGGTATTAGGGAACCGATTTCGTGAGCTTGGAAGCTTGGAGCTTCAATGGTGTCTCTCATGGCCGAACCTTGGAGAAGCCGAACCAATCACCACCGTGCAGTCCTCCATGTGCGCAGCTCACTGCCGAGCATTGAGAAGCAGTTCGGTTTTCATCTTCGTTGCATCTCTACCGATCCATGTGAGTTTTTCCGCACCTCATTTGGTTGTATTCAACTCGTTTTTATGCTTTATAAATGATCCTTGGGACTTGATTGAAACCCAACAATGGTATCTTGAGCCATTTGTGCATAAAATGAAATTAGGGTTCTTAGCTCAAATTTGGGGATTTTTGATTTAAGCATGATTTTGACAAATTGTTTGTTTAAGTATGCTTGTATAAGGATAACTTAGAGTTATATGTAATCAATTTGATGAAAAATTAATTGGATTGATTTTCCCCAATTTGCTTAGTGTGGCCGAATTTGGCAAGCTCCCTGATGTCTTGGTTTTTGATTTTTGTTCATTGGATGACTTGGAAATCATTATGGGATGTTTATTTTATGTTTGATTGGGTTCAATGGATTGAATTTGATTTGGGCATAATTTCCCTCTTTGGCCGAGACACTTGAAGCATGAAATTGGGTTTATTTTGATCAAATTATGTTGGACATGATTTCATGATGATAAGCATGATTAATTGGACAAATTTGATGTTTTGGAAACTTTGATTTGGGTAATTAATAATGTTATGCACTTTACGTTAATTGAATTGTAAAACTTGGATTTTTATAATTTAATTATTGGGCTTAAAATTGGATTTGGGCTTTTAAAGTTGTTATTGGGCTTGTTGGGCTTTGTTGTACAAAGTTAGGTTTAGGCAAAATTGGTTGGATCCAATTAGGCCCAAAAACCGCATCCTAAAGGTCCAAATGCGACTAATGAACCTTTAATTGGGCCTAAATAATTTCTGGGCTTATGGGGTAACTCCCGGATTGGATTTTGGTTATTCGGTTTGACCCGAGTTGACCAAAAGTCCACGCCTCAAGAAATTAATTAAAAGCCCATTGGACTTTAATAAAATTAATATTGGATATTAATCGGGCTTTGAGACCCGTAACGATTAAATTCGGAATTTAAGTCGTAAAGGTTTTATTTTATAAAGTGTAATATTTAATTGGAATTAAATAATGAATTAGAATTAAATGCGTATTAAATTGGATTTAATTATGTAATTTAATTGATTCGTAGAAATCGTACTTTGAGTACGTGTTCGCAATACGAGTTTGACTCGAACAAAATCAAATCTTTGTTTGAAAATTGGATGATCACTAATTATCAGATTAATTAATTTGATTAGATTGATTGATAACAAGCTTGTATGAATACATGGTTGTGATTCATGAATAATGTATATCGGATGGATATTAGATGGGTGGGGCGATTTTGGAAATTGTAATAAATTTGATTTATTATTGGACCTGCGAGTCCAGCCTTATCTCATATTCTTTGTATTCTCTTCTCACCTATTCCCCTCAATGTAAATGAGGTTTCTTTAGAAGTGTAGTGTAACGGGTAGAAGTAATACATGTGCTAGCTGGAGAGAGAAAGAGAGAGATTTGATCTAGGATCAATGTAAAATATCATCCGCATATCATTATTATTTATTTAATATGCGCTTTATTATGTATTTAGAATGCATGCTTAAGGGTGTATGATGATGAGACCTTAACAAGAGATAATAATTGGTTGCCAATTTGCACGCGAAAAAACCCTCACTCAATATTAAGCGTCTTTCCTTCCATTGAGTGATTCTCACTCAAGATCCGAGACGACATTGGTTTGTTGGCCAAAGTCAAGGCCTTTGTCTGTCAAAGATGTGTTTGAATCACGAAGGCTTTGTTCCATATTGGTGTCTTGTCCAAGTTTTGGTTTGTTGGCCAAAGTCAAGACCACTTCTTGTCTATCGACATTGATTACGAAGCTTTCCATGGTCAATGGGTCGCGCTTGACTGGGATCACTAAGTTTGTTGTACCAAAGCCAAGGCTTAGTTGATTCAGAGGAAAAAGGTTAGGTAATACATTGGATGTATTGGCATATATAAGATATATGTTTCGGACTTGGATGTCCCCCTACCAGATCTAGGAATTCGATTGGATCCAATCGATCTTAGAGATCTACCTAGTTAATTATCATACAATTTGTTGGCCAAAGTCAAGATTATGTGATATTTAACGGGATCCTAGCCCACTAGGAAACACGGTTTCCCGAGTACTCAACAGAGGGTTAGAGGCTCGCCGAAAATTAGTGGGAGGCAAGAATTGAATTTGCAATACTCGTTCAATTACTCGCCATACGCGCTCATTCAAATTATTTCGTCGTTAGATTAAATGTTAGTTGGACTAATATTTAAATTGTTATTTTAATGACAGTTGGACTGTATTATAGTTGATTATATATAATTGGATTATATTAATCAATATATTTGAATTAATTAATTTCAGTTTACAGTTGATTTTATAATGGATTATAGTAATCAATGTAATTGAGGTTAATTAATTTAGATTATATTTGATTATATAGTTGGACTATTATAATCATTATAATAAATAGTACCACAAATCGTTGATTAAATAGTTGGACTATTAGAATCAAGATATAAAAATGAAAGATTAGTGTTTAAGACATAATCCTGGGTGAAAATGTATTTAAACGACTTTAATTTTCAAATTGGAATATAATTTCAGGATGGTCCTGGAAAAATAATAAGTTATTTTATTTGATAAAATAATATATTAAGCCTTAGACTGGAGTTAAGCAAATAAGTGGAACATGATATTTGGAATATTCATGTAATGATAACTTTAGTGCTTAATCCACTATACTTGTCATATAGACTCCTTAATTTCTTTATCAGAACTAAGGATTAGATTCTTAAAGTATGATATTGAAATGAAGGATATTCAAAGATTATATCTTATAAGTACTTTTAAAATTGCAATAAATAATTCTTGGAGAATTAATGACTATTCTCAAGGAGACAAAGTCAAAGTTGCAATTAGGCAAATAGTGCAAGGTACACCTTACTTCGATATTCTAGAAACCCGAGGCCTGGCCAAAGGCGACCGGAATATGGAAAGGCAAAGGCAAAATCATTATAATCTTCTAGGAAGATAAAAGGACATATTCCATGAAGGAATTGAAGACGAGCAAGGCTCTGACTTCATAAATTATTGTCATAATTATGTTCACTACTAGTATTAAAATTAGATTTTAGATACTTAGTGTGATACATAAATATATGTATTGATGTTTAGAATCTGTTTTGAACAGGATACTAACTTCAATAGAGATTATCTGCGAATTGGAAACGGGACGAAAGTCGCTTTGTTTAACCGTAGAAACCTAAGTTTAGGAACTACCTTTGGGTATTTACATAAATTAGGAAGTGTATAATGTAACTAGTTGACTAGAAACATTATCTTTATATCAGTGTTTAATCCGTTGCGGATTGAACCTTTATATTTTAGAACACTAAAGTGTTTTATTATATAAAGATGATATTAAGTTAAACACATTAGATGTGAACAACAGAATTTATATTTAGAATATAAAATAAATCTCACACGTATATATAACAAACAAATAGCTCAAACTGATTTGATCAGTTTGAAACTTAAAGTGGCAATGTTGTCTGGGACACATAAACAAGAATCGTATATCTGCACTTTTGAAGAGCGAGTACCAGGACTGATTTGCTTCCAATCAAATAAAGTCTACGAATCTAGTTTAAAGGGCAAAGTGCCTAAAATACTATTTACTTGGTAAAAGTGTAAATGCCACCGATCTGTTAGCCCTAATTCATAGTGAAGCAAGTGAGCCCATGTCTAGCTAGGCTAGATGTGGATATGAATATTTCGTGACCTATACGGATGTGGCATCGCGTAAGGGTTATGTGTTTCTTGGAAGAACACAAATCAGAAACTTTTAAAGTTTCGACACGAAATAGACAAACAAATCAGCTATAGTATTAAACGTTACAGTAAGACCGTAATGGAAATTACTTAAGCAATAAGTTTCTAAAATACTGAAAGAGTAAAGTATTCTTTCAAATGAGGACTCCTCCCGGAACACGTCATTTTTGATGGTGTGTCCGGACTGAGTAACCGAATCTTATTAAACATGATAAGGTTAATCATGAGTCGCTCTGAGCTACCATTTCCTTCAATGGATAATCATTAACAGTGCATAACTTATTTAGAATAAGGTTCCATTAATATCTGTTTGACAAATTTCATATTGGATATGAACAGGAAAGAAACCGGGTTTCACATTCCTGATAATTTGGATATGCCAGGCATATGTTTGGATGATATCAAACTAAAACCCAAATTGGATTAGTGCCAATTGTAGGTTATCTAAGGGATACCATAAGTATTGTACTTATACATCTCACCTGAGAACAATTAGATTGTTGCTCACCATGTGGTTTTCCTATTGGGAATACCGATATGCATTAAGTGGTAAGTGGGAGGATAGTAAAACTCGATGAAAATCGGAGCGATACTGTTCCTGGCACCGAGTCCTAATGGAACACAAATAGTTCATCAAGGATGAATCTATACCATTAATCTTCAAATACACAAGAACCGAGGAAGTCCCTATTATGGCAAAGTACCATGTATCCGAAATGGATTCCATGTATATCAACATGTTTAGAACTAGTTAATGTACCATAAGGCATGTGTCTACTGGTACTATATATGTCTTCAGGGAAGACATACATGGATGGCAACATACCAACGTGTAAAGCTAGGCTTTTAGCGGAAAGGTATCGTTATAAATATTGTGTTGATTACGATTCAACCTTTTACCTATTGCCACAGTAAATCCATTTGGATAATGCTTGTTGAAGCTGCATGTTTCATTTATGAAATATGACAGTTGGATCGAAAATCGCTTCCCTGAAAAGGAAACCTTTTAGAGGATGTTTAAGACATCCTGTCGATTTGTCGTACCAAAACTAGCAGACAAGGTTTGCAGGTTAATCGATCCATGTTTGGATTAAAGCAAGCATTGGTTATAGGAATTATCGTTTGATGTAATCATAATGGTTATGATTTAATTCAAAACGAAAAGGATTCTTGTGTATATAAGAGGGTTAGTGAGCGCACTGATAGTGGTTGTCCTATATAAATAATGATGACATGTCATTTCTTGGAAATGATATTCCCATAAATAACAATCGGTGAAATCTTGGCTTTCAAGAACACTCTCCGAGAAATCGTACATTGAAAAATATAAGCGACCTAGTGTCTCATACGCTTTGAGCATATGATTCACAAACAGGCCAATCAAAGTGATAGTCACTGGATTGATATTAAGAACATCCATTAGTATCTTAGAGATCTAAAGATGTTGTCTTAAAACTAAGGGGAATGAGAACTTGAAGTGACTGGGATCACTGTAGTAAGTTTCTTAACCGATAAAGACGACTGAAAGTCGCAAACGGTACTATATAGTAGAATAACGGTAGAGTGAGCTGGAAATCTTCCAAGCAAGATACTGTTACCGAATAAATAACAAATATGGGTTAATTGCTGCAGCTTAGGTGGTAATAGAAGCCTTCTAGGTCAATAAACAAATCTAATTAGATTAGATATAGTTCTGTTGGCAGCTGAGCTAGGCGTCAGCACAGGCTAAAGAATTAATGGTCTCATCAACGATACAGATACATACTTCGGACATTCATCTGATACGTTCGGATCATACATCTTGGCGATGTGATGATTGATAAATCGCATCAGACGATAATCATGCAAATCCGCTGACGAAAGCCTTTTCTCAGCAATTTGAACGAACTGTACATAGTTCGGGTGGTAGACACTCGAGTGACTGGCTATAGGCCAAGGGGAGATTGTTGGACAATTATGACCCATAGCGTCACTATTTGTACAGTCATTGTGTGTTGTACAAATTAACTATGTGACAAAGGAGATTGCACTCTTATCATTGTGATTAGATCACCTAGATATATAAATGATAGGAGGTCCATATGATTTGTCCTGGACTGAGAATGATATGTGAGACAGTATCAGTCCACGAAGGATAAATCATTAAATATCCCTAGTCAGAGTATTATCGAGATTGGACATCGATAAATACGTAAAGACTAGTATTGCACTTGTGCATGTTGTGAGGGCACAAAACGGCATAGTTCTCATATATTGGGTATAGGATACTCATGCAAGTGTAATAGGAGGTTGTGTTTACCGATGGTACGGGAAACAGCTTCGCTCTGGATTAGACCCCCTCGAAATTCCATTGGTAGTATGACTATGTGTCTATGGAAGTCTGAATCAGGGTAGGTGTATTTGGTCTTAACCTGAGACTTGCACCGCTCTACTATGACAATAAATATAGTTTGGTTGAGGTCGTCCGGGCTTTAACGGTTCTGTGTACGCCAATGCTGGGTATATTGAGAATCCGTAGTGTGTTGGGTGTGATGTTAAGACGGAAGTGCCACTCCAGTCATATGGAGATGATGGTCACGTAGGATACGGTACTTGTTCTTTTTAGTACTTCAGTCATCGGGATAAAATGACAAGGTCATGTTTATCTGATATAGAGACTAGTTACCAGAGATCCGACATGTGCTTCGTATGGGGCAGACACGATTCCAGCCCCAGGCCTAGCACGTGATCATCCGATATACTGGATCGAAATATGCAATACCTACGTTATACAACCCTGATATAGATCGCTTATTCCTGTAAGCATGTTTCTGGAGAATTGGGTAGGCATGGTGCTTTGCTAGAAGCCAACCTTGTCTTGTGAATTGGTGTAAACGTAGTACGAGGTACTTACGTGTTCGGATAGTCCGACGACCCGATTTACTACCAACATATCCGGAGATCTCATGGGCCGCTCCCCGAAGATTCACCGATGACGTATGACTCGCACTTTAATTAATCTGGGATTAATTTAATGAGAGAAACAATTAATTTGGGATTAATTACGGATATATTTTATCTGGGGATAAATATCAATTTAGAGTGAGAACGATTACTTTGGAATTAATCGATAAAATAATATATTTGATATATTATACGAAATTGGATTTCGACGCGGAATTAAAATTAGATTTTAATTCCGGCGAGCGAATTAATTTAGAATTAATTCGTTAGCGACGTGAATAGTGATTTCGCTAGGCGTATCATTTAATTACTACGCAACGGAAAATTCGTTAATTTGGAATAGTGAACCCGAGCCCAGGATTTTTTACGAGCGCATTCGCATTTCGAATGCGAGTGCGGAACGCAAGTCAATCAAGCGTCAAATCGCAAGTCACATCAGCGTCAAATCACATGTCATTTTGAGTGATGTGACATGTGAGTGATTGATGTGAGTTGATTGTGAGATGAAAGGAAGCATTAAATGCTTTGCTTTTTGAAATTGAAAAGGTAAATGATTTATTTAATTTTTGAAAAATATAATAAACCTTTTACATTTTTTTTTTCACTCATTCCTCCTCTCTTTTACGGTTTAGGGCATTTTGGAGCCAAAAACTCTCTTCTCTTTCCTCTCTTCTTCTTCCACATTTTTTCTTCTGGTTTTGTAGCAAAACCGTGAGTCCAAGAGGAGAAAGACTTGATTTTTTTGCAAGATCTTTGTGCTAGCACACTCTAGGAGGCATACAAAGGTGTTAGGGAACTGATTTCGTGAGCTTGGAAGCTTGAAGCTTGGAGCTTCAATGGTGTCTCTCATGGCCGAACCTTGGAGAAGCCGAACCAGTCACCACCGTGCAGTCCTCCATGTGCGCAGCTCACTGCCGAGCAAGGAGAAGCAGTTCGGTTTTCATCTTCGTTGCATCTCTACCGATCCATATGAGTTTTTCCGCACCTCATTTGGTTGTATTAAACTCGTTTTTATGCTTTATAATTGATCCTTGGGACTTGATTGAAACCCAACACCTCTCACTATAAAAATAACACAAATTGCAACCCTCATATAACTCTCACTCACGGCACCAACACACAAAAATAAACCAAAGAAAGAAACCTTAAACTACTCACGTCCACTCTCTCACCTCTCACCTGCCATCAACCACCTTGGCCTCATTAAGCAAATTGGGGAAAATCAATCCAATTAATTTTTTTTTCATCAAATTGATTACATATAACTCTAAGTTATCCATATACAAGCATTCTTAAACAAACAATTTGTCAAATCATGCTTAAAATCAAAAAGCCCCAAATTTTGCTCAAGAACCCTAAATTCGTTTTATGCAACCAATAGCTCAAGATACCATTGTTGAGTTTCAATCAAGTCCCAAGGATCATTTATAAGCATAAAATTCGTATGAATACACAAAGGAGTAAGGCGGAATACATACTCACATTGATGGGTTTGAGATGCGAAGATAAAATCCATTTTTGCCTCCCTCCAAGCTCGGTAGTGGCTTCCTCATGCAGTGGACTGCTCGGTTTTGGTGGTGGTGGTCTCCTCCATGATCGGCCATTGATGACTCCATGGAAGCTCAAAGCTTCAAGCTCCAAAAATAAATCCAAGCTCATGAAGACACTTCCCTATCACCTATGTATCACTCAAGGTGTGCTAGCACTTCTTCATTTTCCTTTATTCTCGGTCAAACCAGAAATTTAAGGAAGAAATCGGCAGTGAGCCGTGAGAGGGAGAAGAGAAAATGGAGGGAAGAAAGGTTTCCTGGAAACCGTGAAAGTGGAGAGAGAAGTAAGAAAAGAAAAATGTATTTTGGTTTATATTTTTTTAAAATAATAAACCATATACGAATTGACCCTTCACGAGTATCTCATAATTAGAGCCGGATCATAATGTCTGTTATATCCCTCCATTATTTATACCTTAAGTACCATTGATTCTCTAATGAACGATTTATTCATAACAATTATGAATTTTAATCTATCTATTCGTAATAGAAAGAGTTGAGCGCTCTAACCGTTCAAGTACCGAATCAACCCTTAAGAAAGATACCCCTCTACTTATCACAAGAAGTAGTGAACTCCATATCTATGTAAAACGTTCCCAGCTACACAACAGACCATGCCCCCAAAGTACATAGTTATTGGTCGGGACTGCTACACCAACCTCACATTTGTAAATGAAAGGACGTAGCCTGCCATGCAGGAGTTTGTAGTACACTCAGGATTAATATAAATTCATATATGACCATCTAGTAGATCGAAATGACTTTATTTGTTTAACGGATACTATAAGAATGTCATTTCCATCTGGGTCTAGTCCTATATGATCACATCATACAAGGCGCCTTCATTCTCATGTCTCTACATGGACGATCCTGGATCAAGGTAGCCATACAAATATAGAATGGACCGCAGCTATAGATAAACCACAAACAAAGTACACGCTTTGTTTGCTCTCTATAGACTATTTAAGATTACTAACTTCAGACTTAAATCCTCTTGTGTATGACACTCATACACTAAGTCTGAAGGCACATAAGTAATATAAGGTAATCAAGATAATTATAATATGCGAAATTAAAACAAACACTTTGATAATGAATAATGTATTATTTTATTTCAAAACATATAAAACCGTTTACATTTTAAGTTGCTCTAGGGCATACATCCCAACAATAATCTCATTCATATTGAAATACATTACGAATTGGCGATAAGAAGTTGGGAGTGAACCAAGAATGACACTCCTACCGAGAATGTCATTCAGAGGGAGATTATGTTACCTCAGTTGTTCTATCAAATCGATCAAGTGAAGAACATGCGAGCTCACAGCTTGCCCCTCGTCCAGTCGCGTATGGAATAGTTCCATCGTAACTTTATGAACAACAATTTGTTCTTGTTTTTAGGGTTGGTGCTCGGAGCGCGAATCCGGATCGTATTTATATTCGATTCATGAATACGAGACAATACCTTTTTTTCCATAATATTACTTATTTATGGTTGTACCTCTTATCTTTTATTATATATATTCGATCTAATTCATTAGATTAAAACTAAATCATGTTTAGTGATATATATATATATATATATAATATATATATTATATATATAATATATATATATATTAGACAAAGACCCGATAATATATAATGTAGTGCGCATTACAATGTAGCTTGTAATTGACATTGGGAAGTGTCACTGCTAGATATATATATTATCAAATAAATTTCTGGTCAATATTTACTTACACGGGTCGGTTAGTAAAAATCTGTTGAGACCAATACATGTCGTATATCGCGACTTGGTCCGATGGTTTATCCTTATGAACCATGAGTCTCGAGAGACTCGTATAGACGTGTAGATGTTTATTTGATAAATACTGAATGACTCACCGAAGATTACCTAATAGATGGTATACCAAGGTCAATAGAAATCTTCTCGGGTTGAGTAACATAGTGATTCTTTGACTTGAGATACCATTGTGGATGTATGAGTTATTCTCCACACTTAGATGGCAGTCACGTCACCGATCTATTAAGATCGGACCTCCGCCTGTTCGTTGGGTGTGGACTCATGCTAATGATATCCTGTGTGTATCAAGATAAGATCTGTCAGTCATGTGTACAGGGCAATCTATGGATCTGTGGTACACTGTAGAAGTGAATTCTAAGTGTTTTTATAAGATTGCTAATAGAATCGTCGACGAGATTATACCTATAAAGACTTGACGAATATTTCTATATCTCTGGAATAATCTGAATATCTGTGATGGAGGGATTATACGTATGTGATGACCTCGACATGTATAGTTCAGTGAGTTTATCCATGGTCGTCATAATTTACAGGTGGGTAAATTATGGACACAAAATTGGATTTTGTGATGGATATGCCTGAACTTAGAGAGTCTCACTAATGAAATAAACTCGTAGAGCACTATGAAAACTTTTATGAATAATACTTATTATTTATAAATCGTTTAAGAGTTAAACGAAAGATACATGCATATGAGGGCCTTTTGGTCATTTCCTAATTAATGTGTATTTGTATTGAATATTTGATTTTATTAAATGCACATAAATTAAATGTCAAATTATGATATTTGACATATATCATTAATATATGTATTTGAGATATTTAAGGTAAATATAATACATATATTTGGGATATTTGTATTTAAATAATTATTTCATTATTTAATTGTTAAATAATTAAAGTAATTAAAAATATAAAATATTTAAGTTGATATTTATTAAAGGAAATGATTAAAGTGTATAAGTTTGACTTTTACATTTATGATAAAGGTTATAATTTTGATTTTTGCTTCTTTAATTTGTTAAAAAGCAAAATATCTTCTTAGATATTTATTTGGAAAAAATGAAAAAAAATTAAATTTGTTTTATTTTTCCATAAATTTCGGCCCTTAACCCTAGTATATAAAGGTTTTTTTTTTCATTTTGCTTCACTTTTGAAGTCTCCAAATAGAACACAAACAAAGAGAGTTGAGAGAAAAAGTTTGAAGCCAAGAAGTTAGCCAAGGAAGAACTTGAATTTTGGTAAGTATTTTCAACTCCCTATTGGAAGAAAAATTATTTCTTTTGTTCTTGGCTACAACATATGTTGTTCTTGGCTACAACATATGTTGATCAGTATTCACCATTGGTGGTGAAGCCATAGTATGGAAGAGTATAAAGCAATCTTACATTGTTATCTCCACCATGAACGCTGAGTATGTAGAAGATTATGAAGCATCTAAGGAAACATTATAGCTCGTAATTTTTTGGGAGATTTAGAAGTTGTTCTAGACATGGATGAACTACTCACATTTTATAATAATAATATGAAATGATGGATTCCAAATAACCAAAAATCCATAAGAAAATAAAGTGTATAGAGAGGATATGTCATCTCATTAAAGAGATAGTGCAGATAGCATCGACAAAGAATCTGGCAGATCCGCTTATAAAGACCTTGATGGGTAAAGTATTTAAAGGTCACTTAGAGAGTCTAGGATTACATGACATATCTCATTTACTCTAGTGCAAATGTGAGATTTTTGGGATGTATACCTTATAACATCATGTAATATGTAAACGAAATTTATTTTAATATATAAACGATGCAGTTTTTCATTTATTAAAGTGTTGATTTTAAATTCGTATATTAATGTGCTTCCCGATTTAGTATATAATTATTATACATAAGAGGATTTAAGTCTGAAATTAGTAATCCAAAATAATCCGTAAAGAGCGAACAAAGATGGACATATTATTTGTAATTAATCTACAGTTGTGATCCATTTCATAATGTATGATGACTTTGATCCGAGTTATTCATATGGTGACATGGAAATTGACAAGAAACTCACTTGGGTTCAAAACCAAGCAAACCCCAAATATTCTTTCTTAAACCCTAAGATCCTTGATCAATGACTTTGTAGGAGCAAAACTCATCTAAGATAAGTCTTAAACCACTATGAAACCTTGCCCATGATAACTTAAAAACATGAAATCAGAGTGATTTGCTAGCAATGGAGACGCCACTAAGCTTGCCAAACTTAGATAAGTCGATTTGAACTTGAAAAGAGGAATCCCTCCTCACAAGAAATTCGGCCATAGCCAAAGCTTAAAGCTTGAAAAGTTTCTCAAAAATGTCGTGAATAATATAAAGGAAGAAGAAAAAAACAAGTTTCAATAGGTTACAAAGAGAAACTCTAAAGGTGTGAATGGATAAAAATATCACTATAGTGGAATTATCAAAAGACCTAAAAACTACCAAATGCTTTCACTCAAGCATGTCTCCAAATGTCTTTTCCTACCTAAAGTAGCTTAAAACAATGTCACATATATCTCTGCCATCTTTAATAACAGTCCATTTATCTCAACATGTAAGATTAATTAAGCATGCATAATGACAAGTGTTATGCCACATAATAATCCAAGATATACTATGAGAGGTGTATATTATACAGATCGGTAATCATCCTATCACTAGACACGTGTTGACACCTCTATCTAAAATCTAATTAAAAAAAGAGGAAAGATTCTAATCAAACACGACATTTGTGCATGCAAAAATTACGGAACAACAATCAACGCAAATCGCAGAATTCAATTGGATTTCAATCAGACCAGAGCCAACAAATTGAAGATACAAATACTCTTTCTCAATTCCGCTTTTACCGCACACAATCACTCAAACTCCAACATATAAGGTCATATAATTCACATTTACAAAAAATGAAAAACTGATAAAAGGAACTATACTATTTATAATTTCAACCAAAATTAACATAAAATTTGCTTACTTGTCTATCCGTGAACTATCTTGCCCTGCAAAGCAAAAATTAACATAGTAAGTTTAGAAACAAAATAAACATTTACTGACAACATTTAAGTACTTTTATACAAGCAAATCATCAATGGAGTCATACATTTCCTCCGGTGCCCTTTGATTTTGGAGGAGCCACCGCGCTTTCATGGGGAATCATAGGAGAATGACCCGGTGGAGGAATCGAAGAGTGTGTCTCCGGACCTCTATAATCAATCTCATAAACCTCCGAATCCAACTCAGGCAGCCCACCTTCATCATAAAAACAATTACCACATGATACGGCCCAATGATAATTCATAAGGGCAGTAATGGAAAGTAAAAAATTACTGGTGTTATACTCGGAGGATGAATTCATAATTATTTCAATATTATCATATCCAATAACTAGATGGATCATATCCTACTACTAGAGATTAACTTATGCTTATTAAGTCCTCCTAGAGCCACCGATGATTTTACTTACTCCGCTTAAGTCCAAATCGAATGATTTTACGACGAAATTTCCATATTTCAAAAAAAAAAAAAAAACTTATGCCTAGTTAAGATCTCTAAGCTTACAATACAGAATCATCTTAAGGTATTCATTTAGGTTGACCCTTTGGCTTTTTCTTTGCACAAACTAGTTACGCGCTTAATTTCACAAGCACGTAACACCACACGAGCAAAAGTTTTTTTTTTTTTGTTGCCCCCTTTTTCAATAAAATTTGAAAACGAGCACGTACCTAGTAAATAATATGGTGTGGCTAAAAGAAGGAACAGAATAAAGAAAGCGGTGCTGCCAGACTTGAAGAGCTCCATGAAATGTTGCTGAAGCCAAAAGCCAAAAGTAGGAAGTTGAGTATGAGAGAAGCTCAGAATTTGGTGTTGGTGATTTATAAATAAAAATGGAAGTTCTCTGGAAGCTCGGTGGAAAAAAGACGGTTTGGTTGAGCTTTGAAACCGTCACAATCGACCCAGCAATAAGTTGAGAGCAAACGATGTAGCTGTGTTGCGCTGGAACATTAATGAAGTTTGATTTAATTTTCATTCATTAACATCGCCTATGTTCACATATTCCAACTCAACATATTTTGTTTTAAGTTTGAAATATCTTTCTCGGATAAACAAAGAGGATTGTGTTATAATCTTGACAATCGATGTAAAACTTATCAAATTATTATAACAGGTATCTTATGACCGACCCCAACTAAGAAACAATAAGAAAGAGCTTAAATGCATAGTGTTAATTAGTATAACCAATAGGAAAAAAATAAAAGCACATCAAGACAAATACTTGATGCTCATTGAGGTCTTGTAGAGTGATTAATGTGAATTAGTCCATTTTAATCATGGTTTTCTTTGATTGATTATGTACCCCATTTGTTGACTAAAGAGTTAAATATGTGGATATAAATTTCCTCCTATAATTGTGACCAAATTAAAGACTAAAACCTGAACTAGTATTTTGTTCTCCCACCCACACCAAAACAGTGCTTTATTCCTAAAGGAGAACTACTTAGTTTTGGATTCGCTTGGCATTTCACCCTAACAATAATTAATCTGTTAATTCTTCAACATCAGTCGGTTAGAACCTCCATTTAGTTTCCCACAAGCTTCATCCTGATCATGAGTAGATCACTCATATTCGGGATTTGATGCTATAATATTAGAGTTGTGGGTACCCTACTTTTTGAGTTTATATCAAGTTTAGTCCAACATCAGTAGCACGGATCAATTCTGGATGAACATTATCCTTTTTCCTATTGCTTTTCAGTAGTTGTTTCCAATTTGAGACAGTACCTTCAATTTATTATGTTGTATGTCAAGTAAGGATAAGTAAAATTTAAATTAATTTTTTAGTCTCCTAAAATTCAAACGCGAGTAATCAGCTAAAGAAAGCTGGACGAATCCATTTCATTAACTTGAATATTGAGGCAATGTTTCATTGTGCTCACAGTATTGTGCATTAATTAACCAGTTGATTACAGCTATATGAAAGATAAAGTGGGATATGAATATCCACCCATTATTAGGAAGTGGCTTTAATCTTTGAATATGACTTCAGCTTTATGATTATCCTTTCCTCATGGAGGCCCACTGGTTTATTATTGGTTGTTTGTGAATGACAACATGGGACTGCAGCTACTGAAACACATGAAGCTGAATCTTCTTCTTTTATTCAAAACCAAATTGGTTGCTTTTTCTGATTCTTCAGATTTCTGCTCCACCAGTGACTGAAGGACTCGGCTCTGAGAACTTTCCAATTTAGTGGCAGACAGCAGGTACCAAGCACAATCTCTGCTCAGGATACAGCACTATTTGGAAGGAAAATGAATAATAAGACAACTTCAATAATTTGTTTTCCTGCCCTTCAAATTATATATGCTATCACTTTGATCCATTAATTATAGGGGTGGCAATTTGGGTTAAGATTCATCTATTCGTTCGATTCGATTCGCTTTAAAGCGAATATGGGTTTGAAAAAATGGATTCGTTTAATAAATTGGTCAATTCGATTCGATTCGTTTATTAAACGAATCGAATACGAATTTAAGCTCATTGATTCGTTTAAGATTCGTTTTATTATTTTCTTTTACTAGTTATTGTTATTTTTTAATTAAGATTCGAGAAATTATGGTTAATTACCATAGAAAAAATAATATTGGCTATATTTGATGAGGTATATTTAGTAAATATATTAATTACATATTTCATATTTTTTTTTTTATGAATATTTAATGTAAATAAATTATGGTAAATTATTTTATTAAATAATATCATGACTAAACGAATATTCGTATTCGATTCGTTTAATAAACGAATCGAATATGAATCCATCACATTTTGATTCATTTCGTTTAGGATTCGATACGAATTCGATTCGTTGATTCGTTTTATCACCCCTAATTAATTAGGTCATATTGAACTCATCATAACTAGTGAATGAAAGTATCAGGAGGCATAAGACCCAAAAGATAACCCATCCCCACAATCCAATTGGCAGATTTCCACTCTCCCTCATATTATTTTTAGTATCTACCACTTTTCCTACCCCATCACCTAAAAAAAAAGAAGTTATTTTATAATTCTATCTTTGAATATTAATTTATTGACATGATAATTAATGTATTATTTATCATTACAAAAGAATTTATCATCAATAAAATTATAAATTATCAATATAAGAAATAATAAATTATCATGTTTGTAATTTTCTTTTATTTTTTTAATATTAAAAATACTAGATGACAACCCGCATATGTGTGGGGCTCGTTTCATAAATGACAGATGATCGGTTAAAATATACATATTTATCGCCTCTTTATCTTAATATTTTGTGATTATATCGAGCTTTATGAGTGAATTGATGTGTTTTGGGTACGCTTTGCAGGTGAAAATAATATCATGATTCAATGAAATTAATTAAGGATGAAAATGGCAAGATGTAGAGTAAATTGAGAAAAATTTCGGAGTCAAAATGCACATCTCGACGCTGAACTCGCATTTAGACGTGCGCCTTCATAAAATTATAATAGAATATCAAATTGCTTTTGTCAACTTAGCATGTCGCGACTCGCGCCAAAAGTGAAAGATTAAGTCGCGACGCGCATATGAGCG
>SKCR01009058.1:0-44768 GCA_019454045.1 Zanthoxylum bungeanum
TACTAAATAATATGCATGGGATGGAGTAACAAAGAGATACGTAGTGATGGGTGCAAGGTTTCCATCAGACAAGACAACTTCTCCATTTAAACTAAAAGCCAAGTGAGTACTGAGTAGTTATAATCCTGCCACGTGTACAACTTATTGTTGTTGATCTGGTTCTAACTTGAAAGTTAATACTAATTATTATCATGATTACTTTTGATTATTAATTATTAATTATTCTTTCTTAGCCCTTTTAATAACATTTCATTATCTTAATTTGTTGGCACATTTTCTTCAATTTTTCTTTTTCTTTTCTCTATTAAATCTCTCTCTATTTTTTTTTTTTTTTTGAAAGATATTAAATCTCTTTACTTAGATGCAAAAGAATGGGAAAATGAAAAGTTGAAGCTATTAGATGGTAGAAAAATTTAAATCCTATTTGGCAAATATTTGGATTATTGGAATCTGAACAATCCTTAGTTGTAGCTAGCTTAAGAAAATATTACCGAATGATAATTAAGTAATAGTTAAGTTGTTTCATTAAACCTTCTAATTGAGTCATTATAACGTCGACTAATTAAGCTTATAATAAATTAATAATGATAATAGATTTTTTGTAATTTGGTGAAATAGTTTATGAAAAGAGACTTGGACCTATATAACTTTTTCTTTGGTATTCTTAATATTATTGCTTTTGGTGCAAGCAAATGGAGGATAATAATATTAATAAATATAATTTTTAAGAGTTATTTATTGTTTATTAATTAGGAATTATCATCTCGTCTGAAAACTAATTAATTGGTAATCAATGAAAGGATTTAACTTCATGCTTTTTGTAATCCTTGGAAATATGGCTGGCCACATAATAAAGCCAACAATTACTGGCTGAAATAGAAGTCAGTTTTGGTTCTACTGGGGTAATTTTTTTTAAGATTCATTAAGTGGAATCATTTGTTTATGCCAAATTTGGTAAGTGGATTAAGTGAAATCATTTGTTATTTTTCCCAAATGTGGTAAGTGGAGATGGGACAGTTGATCAATTTTTGCTTCGAATTTTTATCAATATAATCGACCAAGTACCAACCCAATTGTTTTCGTTAACCTAATCTTTCAACTACTGTTAGAAAGTATTCTCTCAAAGAAAATGAAATTGTGGGATTGAAAATTATAATAAAAATTAAGATAAATCAGAATATTATTTCACATTTTATGGTAGTGTTAATGCCCCCGTGGAAGGTGAAGTTATAGTTCACCAGCAAGTGAATTAAAGAAAAGGATAAATAAGTGGTGAAAGTCAAAACTGCAAACTGTTTTTTTGTGGTTAAGAATATATCTAATAATAAAAAATATCGTACACAATACATAAGACTCAAGGTATAAGTCGAAGATGAGAAATGTAATTGATATATGCAATTTTTATTATATTTTTTTATCAAAACACTACTTACAGTTGAATTCTTATATACCGGATACTACCTTTCTAATTATATTTTTAACTCAAAAATATAAGTTTATTCAATTGTTATTAAGTTGAATTTTAATATAAAAACCCATAAAATTCATGGCTAGTCATGAGTAATTTTTTTCAAGTTTTGGGTACAACTTAAAAAATAATAAATAAACGTGACCTAATGAACTTTTTAAATTGGATATGAAAACTCTAGGAACCTTTTTGCCTATCATTATGTTCCACTTTGGATTTTTGGTAAGAGTACTTTAACCAATAGATCTCTCTCTAGTTTCACCATAACTCCTGGAAAATTTGAGGGGAAAAAAGTATGAAAATGACAAGAAGAAAATTGAAACTTGAAAAATAAAATTAAAGGTTGTTGGTAAGCAAAAAGCAAAACTGAAATATAAAACAGTAAGCAAAAATGAGAATTGAAATACAAGTAACTCTGTCTATATTGAGTCTTGCTATGTTACTATCTTGTCAAATTTCTTGCCTCCATTTTCTCTGCATCCAAACAAAGCTCCAATAGAATCATATGTATGCTCTTCAATCTCTCTCTCTCTCTCTCTCTTTTTAGTGCATGGATGTTTTTGTTTTGTTTGTGTTCTTACTTTTTTTTCTGGGTTGCTTTAGTATCAAGCATTAGTGTGTCCATTATTAGTTTCTTGTTTTATCTGAAACTTTGCATTACTTGTGTTTGAAGTAAGAACATTATTTTTATGTTGGGGTGCTTTTGTGTTCATTCTGAATCAGATGGTCAATTCCTTCCTGTTTTGTTAGCAAATTAGTATGAGAGGAGCAATGGGAAATTCTAATGGTTCTAGCGAGGCAAGGCACCGGCTATCAGCATCAATGTGAGTTGATCTTCAAAAATTTGCATTCAGTTTTATAATTCTGTTCATGATTTTATTATGCACTGATATTGTTTTGCAAATTTGATTGAATCACATATACAAAAGAAGAATAAAGAAGAGTAAAGGCAAAGGCATCGACAAGCCTTTTCAGAACCAATATAGGATACCATGCTGCGAATTTCCTCTGTTGAAGCTTGTCCTAGTTGTCATTATCTGTGGTACTTTTATGACACTCATGTACTCTCCTGAGGATTATAACAACAACCATCCATCGCATTCAAATTCTCGGTAAGTATATTCGTAGCAGGCCAAAAATGAAGTCTATGTAAGCGAATAACAGTGATTTGAATTTCACTGAATGCAGGCCAAATTTTGTTCACAGGTGGATATGGGGAGGATCAGATCCTCTATATGTTTCAGATTTAGATATAAATTGGGATGATGTTATTAAAGTTATTGAGAAGCTGAGTGAACAGAATGACTATCAAGGAATTGGCCTTTTAAATTTTAATAACAGTGAGGTGAATCATTGAAGAAGTTTATTCCTGATGCTACACACTTTGTGCTGCATTTGGATTATGCCGCGAAGAATGTGACTTGGGATTCATTATATCCAGAATGGATTGATGAAGAGGAAGAAGAAGAGGTTCCTGTTTGTCCATATTTGCCAAAGATTGAAGCCCCAAGAAAGCGAATTAATCTTATTGCTGTTAACTTCCATGTAGAAATGAAGGGAATTGGTCTAAAGATGTTGCTAGATTACATTTACAGCTAGCAGTAGCTGATCTAGCAGCTTCTGAAAAAGGGTCTTATCCTGTTCATTTGCTTCTAATTACCAAGTGCTTTCCGATACCAACTTGTTTCCTTGTAAGGAACTTGTGACTCGCAAAGGAAATGCATGGTTGTACAGACCAAACTTGAATGTTTTGAAAGAGAAAGTCAAGCTTCCGGTTGGCTCTTGTGAGCTTGCACTTCCTCTCAGGGATAAAGGTCAGTACTAATCCAGCTTTTATCCGAAACAAAACTCATGTTTGATATGTGTGTGTATAAATTATATGTATATGGTGAGTAGGAAGCAAATACGCGCATTCAAAATACATTTGGTAGATTGTTTCTTCGAGTATTTTAGTGATATATAATCTAATCATTGTGTATCGTTGCATATCTTGTTACGCAAGTTTCACATAAATTTAGTACATTCTCTTGGAAAACAGATCGGGTCTACTCTAGGACCGCGCTCAGAGAAGCATATGCAACGATTCTTCACTCTGCACATGTCTATGTCTGTGGAGCCATTGCTGCTGCACAAAGCATCCGCATGTCAGGATCCACTCGGGACCTTGTGATACTTGTTGATGAGACAATCAGTGTGTACCACAGGAGTGGCCTCGAGGCAGCTGGATGGAAAGTGGACAATCAAGGACAATACCAAGGATCAGGAACCCAAAAGCTGAGAAAGATGCATACAACGAATGGAACTATAGCAAGTTCAGATTATGGCAGCTGACAGACTATGACAAAATCATTTTCATTGATGCAGACTTGCTTATACTTAGGAACATTGATTTCTTATTTGGGATGCCCGAAATATCGGCTACAGGAAACAATGGCACAATGTTTAACTCTGGTGTCATGGTTATTGAGCCTTCGAATTGTACATTCCAGCTTCTGATGGATCACATCAATGAGTTTGAGTCCTACAATGGAGGTGATCAAGGATATTTAAATGAAGTTTTTACATGGTGGCATCGTATTCCAAAGCACATGAACTTCTTGAAGCACTTCTGGTATGGTGATGAGGAAGAAGTTAAGCAAAAGAAAACGCGACTATTTGGAGCTGAGCCTCCAATTCTTTATGTTCTTCACTACCTTGGATTGAAACCATGGTTGTGTTTCCGCGACTATGATTGCAACTGGAACGTTGACATATTTCAAGAGTTCGCTAGCGATGTTGCTCATGTCGAAGTGGGTGGGTGCATGCATGATGCAATGCCTGAACAGTTGCAGCAGTTTTGCTTGCTGAGGTCTAAGCAAAAGGCACAACTAGAATTTGACAGAAGGCAAGCTGAGAAGGATAACTTCACAGATGCACATTACAAAATCAAAGTTGAGGATCCGCGTTCGAAGAAATGCATCGACAAACTGTGCAACTGGAAGAGTATGTTGCGGCACTGGGGCGAAACAAATTGGACAGATGATGAATCCTTTCCAACACCACCTTCAATCACAACTGCATCTCTTTCCGGCTTGTGAGTTGCAGTTTATTTTTCTCACCATAGTGATGCTTTCATTTACTTGAGTTGCACGAAATCTGATCTGCATCCTTTTTCCTTTGCCATTTTTGCCAATGCATAAAGTTCTTAGAGCCATTATGTGATTGGGGAATAGTAAGTATAATCACACTTCAAGTTGTTCACAATTTCGTGGTGTAAATTTTTAGTTATCTTACTACATTGATTTAATTTTGAACAACATCTACTTGTTAGTTTAGTATGTGGTGCTTAGTTACATTGAAGTTCAATAGTTATGTCTAAAGGAAAAGAAAATGAAATTGAAACATGTTGTTTTGTTTGTTTTTATTACATCAAATTATGAACAGGAACCTTGTGAACATTCACTCGATCAAGGACCTTAATAAAAACTAAAACGAAAACTAAAAAATAAAATAAAAAAAAAAAATGATTAGATAACAAGTAAAATACTTTATCTTAAAATTAATAATGGGGGATAGAATAAGTCCCCGGCAACGGCGCTAAAAACATGATCGCGAATTTCACATTATGCAAGCGCACGTATCGCTCAAATAGTATAAAAGTTATTGATCCCTCGAGGACTTATCACCTACGTTACTAATTATTAAGACTAATTACCTACGAGTATCTAATTAAAATTAAATGTGATTTTGAATTGAATTTAAATTAAAGTTAAAGGAAACAATTATAACTATGATCATTTTAAAAGTAATCAATGAGAAGAAGACATCAAGGGTTGTGAATCCACTCAATATTATTTTAAAGATAAACTGATTTTCCTATACTCGTGTAACAAATTGACTTATTAACCTGGAACGCTAAGATATTCATAAGTTTCTTTCGATGGTCATGTGCAAATATTCAGAGTAAATTTATTAACTAAATTTCTATGTCAACTAATTAACCCCAAATTCATTAAGATCAAGTTCCAATTATGGCTACACCCGCCCTACATGTATATTTCTATTTTGTAGGGAAATTCCTAAGAAGAGATCGTGTGCTATTGAATTTAAGGCTAAACCTAAAATCTTTTTGTCAAGTTCAATTAAATTTACCACATCAATCCTATTGGTGATCAGGCAACAAGAAGCATTAAGAACAAAATTCAATAAACAAGCCAAAGTATCACACAAGATATAAGAAAACTCAATTTATAAACTGAAAATACTGAGTTTCATTACAACCCCAAATTATATGTTTAGTTACTATACATACTCAAAAACTCTAAATAAATAATCAATGATAAGCAAAACATTAAGGAAGTAAAAGGAAAAAGAAACTTTGTCGAGATCGTCAGTCATTCGCTCCCTGCTATTGAGTTTATGTGTTGTGCTCGCTTGATATGCTTTGTCTTCTCTCAAAATTATCTTTTGAGGCTTCAAAATATGCTATGAGACTCCCATTTTAGGTTTTGGGACGAGTTGTTGTTTAAATAGGAGGTCCAGAGGGTGTTTCTCACTTAAAAATCGAGTCTGGACGAACTGGATAAGCACCCGCATCATGACGCTCGTGAGTGCGCGTCACAGCACTTACCTTGCAACCATCGCGAGTCGCGACGTGCCACTTGCTCTGCTCTCTGCCCTTTTTTTTTTCATGTGCGCGTCTTGATGCGCAACCCAGCGTCAGGACGCGCGTTTTGACTCCGAATTTATCCCAATTTATTCCGTATTTTTCCGTTATCATCCCTAGTTGATTTTGTTGAGTCTCGATATTATTTTTACCTACAAAACAAACCCAAAACACATCAAAACGCTCATAAAATTCGAGATAACTCACAAAATATCAAACTAAAAAGGCGGACAAATATATGCATATTGGTAGCTCATCAATGAGCTTATTTTTTTCATATATATTATTTTATTTAACTCAAGTAAGATTTGGGATGTTAATATAATTTTCTTATTTTCTTTGAATGAAATTACCAACCTTCATGAGATATTTTATATGCTTCATCAACCATACTTTATAAACATGTGATTTTACATCTGTCATCCACAATGTCCTGATATAATTAACAAATGGCCAACATGCTACTGATAGTGGAAAGTCCACTATTTCTTTCATTCAATGGCAGTGGCTAGATGTATGGACCAAAAACTCCACATTAATGTATTTAGTAGTGGCTTATTATGACGAATATGTTTTCTTCTCATTGAATAGAAATCTAAAAAATCATGGCAAAATTAACAGCAATGAATATGCCCACATGGGTGGTCATAAAATGAATGAAAATGAACTATGGTACTAAACATTAGTGCTTAGAGCTGCAATCAATGTAATTTCCACCATCAAGATTCAAGGATAGTTTATACACCTCCAAGTTAATTTGAGTAGACGAATTTCGAATAGACGTAATTTAGAAGATTGCTGCGTAAAATTCAAAAACAAAATTGTTAAGCTGAAAGACGCGTGCTTAGCGTTCAAAGATGACAGCAATGGCAGATATAGTATACGGATATTAATACTCACATACAATCCATTCAATTATCGAATATAAAAATTATTTACGTACTCGAGCCTTACGTGTCATGCCCCATGGCCCAATTTACACATAGATTTTGACTTTTATTAATATAGTTAAATCAATATTCCTACTAAACTCATCCAATCAAATGATATAAAAAAAATTATACTTGTACCTGAGCCTAACACAAGGCCTCATGGCCCCAATGCCAATGAAAATTTTTGCCATCTCTATTTTCTACATCATGTGAGAACACGAGATGCAAAAAAATCATGAATCCCAATGTGTGCGTGTTAGGACCACCATGAGGAGAAATGCTACTTTTTTGTCCCGTTTAAAATTTCGATTGGAATCTGGGATGAAATCTCATCCCAAATAAAAAATTGGACCGGAATTTAAAATGATTTTTTGTCTAATCCCAAATTTTTGCCTAAAATTCCGAACCATTCGATCTAATAATCGGGATAATTTTTTGTCCGATTAAAAAATCGATACGGATTCAAGAAGATATTTTCTATACCAATTCTTCATCCTAAATTCGTAATCAAGACAGGATCAGGATCGTCAATCCTTAGTACCATTATTGCATGTCTTAATCTTATCAGCTTACATTTGTTGGGGTTGGTGCTCTGAGCGCCAATCTTTATCGCATTTATGACAAGTTCATGAATACGAGCAATCACTTTTTTCATAATATTACACATTTAATGAGAACACCTTTTATCTTTTATATACATATTCGATCTAATTTACTTTAGATTGAAACTAACTGAGGTTTAGCGATGTATATATTAGATAAAGACCCGAGAATATATATAATAGTACACAATTACAACGAGACTTGTAATTGACATTAGGAGGTATCACTACTAAAGGTATATTGTCAAATAAATTTCCTGGTCGAAATTTACTGACACGGGTCAGGTGGTAAAATCCGTTGAGACCAGTACATGCGTATATCGAGACTTGGTCCGATGGTTTATCTGTAACACCTCGATAATCCTGACGACTATTACTTTATGGGACACATAATACATGATATAAATCATGTTTGAACACGTATACACTCATGAAATCACTTTTTGGATATTCGGCAAATTCCTCGCAGTTCCGATACGGAATCATTCCAAGATTAAATCCGGACAGTACATGGTATTTGGACCATAACAATTTCATACGATCTCTGATTTTTATGAATTTTATATCTTCAGAAAGCTAAGATCGAGATCTAAAACTTTCGTGTTGGACACTTTTCCAAATTCGAATAAGAAATAAGATAAAAATGCATATACAAAATTCAGATGAATAGTACTCGATGACCTATCTAGAAAACTTCTAATTTTTTTCTTCCATCTAACCATTAAATATTTAGCTCCTAGTATAAAAGGGATCACTATTCAAGGATCCCTAGCATTTAGAGAAAGGAAGAAACTATGAGGGAGAAAGAAAGAAAGAAGGAAATGATAGGAAGGAGAAAAAGAGAAGTAATTTTTCTCACCCAAAATCAAGAGGAAACAAAGGCAAACCAATCCACAAGAAGCTAAGAAGAGGGATATCAAGCCTAGAAGACTTGAATTATGAAGGAAATCAAGTGAGCAAAGTAAGGAAATCAAGTGTGCACGAGCACTCAATATTCCCTAAATATTTTCAAAATACCCAAAATTAATTTTAACATCAAAATCAACATCAATACATGTTATAGAACAAAAATCAAGTTTTTCAAAATATCAAATATTTTTACAAAAGCATAAATTTATTCTAAATACACACATCGTAAATTTTGAATCCAAAACACAAACCAAATTAGAATCCAACAATGATGTGACTCGTGAACAATTCTAGGTCACCCAAAGGTGGTCAAGTGATTCTAGAATGGTAACCATAACTCTAAACTTTAATTTAGAGTTTCAAACTCTTATTAATTGTTCCACGTCCAACATGAACATCTTTGACCTAATTAACAAGCATATTGTGTTTATACTTCTAAAGCATCCTAACACAATTTCTTAGCGTTTTTTCAACTTCAAGCTATGTAATCATGCATCTAATACATAATTCATCACTATATGTCTCACTAATGAAAACTCACTAATGAAGAACATAGTTTAAGAGAAGTTCAAACTCACCTAGCAAGCTTGATGCAAAGATCCAATCTCCTTCTCTTTGTTGAAATGGTTTGCAAGCTTGACTCTAAGATCCAATCTTGATTCCAATGCTAGCAAGATTCCTTCCAAGATCCAATCTTGATTTCTCCTAGATGAAATGTTGTAGAAATCTCACAAAGCTTCTCTAAACACTTCTCTAACTTAAGCTAATATCTCCAAGAATTACTTGCATTTAGCTTTCTCAAGCTTAATTAAAACCTTCCTAAAGCTTGCAATTTATAGCAAAATTTTAGGCAATTTTTAATTAATAAAAATTGTAATCAACTTTTAGGTGGCCTAATCTAATTTGTCCAAATATGTATAATTAGGTGTGACTAATCTCCATTGTCTACCACTTTGATTTAATCCAATTAAATTAAAACAATGATTAGGAAATGAATTAGTTTAATATTTGCCACTTTGATTAATCCAATTAAATCAAGCCAAAACCACCTATTATTACATACTTACAATTACCATAATATCCTCAAATGGTAGAGATAATTATGATTTTACAATTAAGCCATTAGGTAATTATTGAATTAATCTAATTAATCCAATTAGGTCAAAGTAAGTAATCAATGTTATCCAATAACACTTGATTATCTTAGTTGATAATTACAATATCGAATATTATCTTTTATCAAAATTAATCGGCTACCCAAGTGCTCAACGAGTACACTTCATATTGGGACTCTCTAAGTTCATACACGTTCGTCATATAAGTCTAGCTAATATGTACGCAATTCGGCCACCTCCGAATTCACGAAGAACACAAACGATCTTTCTGAATTATACAAGTTGAGGTCATCCATATGTTTAACAATCCCTCCATCATAGGCTATCCGAGTTGTGCTTAGGAAATATAGAATGCACCGTCAAGTTTCTGAGGCGCACATCTCATGTCGACATGTCCACGATTCTTCATAACTGATGCGATCTACCCTAGGTGATCGACTTTGGTCAAAGCTTTATGAATCGTGACTTTACTCACATGGATACCTAAACCTCTTATGGTACACATATGTGCCGACGGATCCTAGCTTACTTCACACTTGATTATTGAGTGCATTACTCCACACCCAACGAAAATCTAAAGGTCAGACCATGAAAGGTTTCTAACATACATGGCATCAAAGTGTGGAGGATCTCACACAAAATCAATGTTATCCTATAGTCAAAGGATTACATATGCTATTCGAATCGAGGAGATTCCTATTGACGGTGGTGTGTACTTCCAACTATTAGGAATCACCTGTGAGTCATTCAGTATTCGCTCCAAACAATACCCACACATCTATACGAGTTTCCAAAACTCATGGTACATTGGGTTAAACTACTGGAACTCCAATTCCAATATACGACATGTGTTAGTCTTCTAGGTTATAGGAATTCGACCGTATTCCAAAACCAACGACTAATAATATATATACTTTAAGAATAATTTACAATAGTAATACTTATCTCAATGTCGAACCACCTAGTGTCATGTATTACTACAAGTCTATTCTAAGGTTGATGTCATTCTTGGCATATCTATACATCAATCTAATATACATAATAACAATATCATAATAAGGTATGGAATGAAAATATAGTTATTTTATTAATAAATAATAAAATGTACATTTCAGATTGGCACTCCAAGCACCAACTCTTGACCCAAATTCTAATATGTAGATTTTTGATGATTTGATGATTAATGAGTGATATTGGATTAAGGTTGATGATGTTTAGATAACTATTGTATTAAGAAGTTGATGTTGTGAGGAATCCTAGATATTGAATTAAATTGAGGTTTTTGGAATTTGTTGTTGTGAGGATGATAGAATGATAGAATTGTGATAATTTGAATGTGAATAATTGATTTAAATTGTATGAAGATGAGGGTATTGAGTTTATATGAAGTATGTCGTTGAAGAGTTGATATTACGCCTTGAAATTGGCCTATCGCCGCGACTCACATCACCCAGCATCGCGACGCGTAAGAATCGGAGGCTCAATGTCTGGGGTTTATTGGGTGAGCGTTGCGACATTCAGCATTTGACGTCTCGACGCGTAACGGGCATAAGCTCTACCTCGGGTCTGATCAGGTGGGAGTTGCGAGGCGTAGTGTTTGGTGTCACGATGTGAAACAAAATATGCTCTCTTCCTGGATCTGCTTGCATTGGCGAGGCGACGAGCCAGACTTGGAATCGCGACGCGATACAAAAAAAGTTTCAGATCATTTCAGTTTCAACATGGGATGTTGGAGACCACCCTAAGAATTTCATATTGAGATATATACACGTAATTTTATAAGTCGCAAGCATTATACATTATGTGGTGATTATAGATTAGTTGAATTGGGAAACTTATTTGAGTTCCGAACCGTGTTCCACGACTTATGTTCTAACCAAGTTTATCAATTATAGATCATCGCAGAAATCGCAACCTCCTTCGGTGAAATAAAGTAATGCTAGCCGGATTCCAAATCTTTGAATGGACTCTTTTCTCAATATTATATTTACTTATATGTTTTTGAATTGAAACTTACTTTTCTGCACATAGGGCGTTAGCCAAGTTTGTTTCCAAATATTTTTATGAATAAAAATATTTTGAGAAATATTTTAGAAAGTGATGATTTTTAAAGCATTGTTTTATGATTTTTGGAGGTATGGGGGAAAAATCCACCTCAATTGTAACTTGCTACAGATACTGGAATTGACGGATTCAGAACGTGTGCACACGTAGTTCAGGACTAGGGATGATAAACGCTCTTAGATCCTAGATTTTCAGTCAGGAGGGTAGCATAGCCCCCGACTCCAGTTTCGTGGCTTTGGGGACGACGAGACGTAACGCCTCAAGACCACCAAATTATGTATATGGAGGGACGGCGAGACGTAACGCCCCCATGCGTCAGATATTTAGATACAAATTTTTTAGATACAGATTTCTCAAAAGATAAGTTTTATGAAAGATCTTTCGAGAAAGATCAGTTTTACAGAAAAAATTCAGAGTTTTTCAAATAGAAAATAGTTTTTAGAAAAGATGGATTTTCTTGAGACAGTTTCGGTTTTAGAACCAATTATTTTCATAAAAGTATTTCAGTTTCCATTTTAAACTGTCACTATGTCGTTCAAACGATCTAACCCCCCACTCTCAATTTTTTTGTTTTACAGGTTACTCGGAGGACGAGCTCGAGAGGATAGATACTGATGGCAGTCATAAGGATGTTGAGTCCACCAGATTGTGTACAAAAGTTCAACATAGTCAGCGTCAAGTAAATGTGTATTTTAGTCGTTAGTAATAAATAAGACTTTGTGATGTAATAAATGTGTTCAAGAACAGAGTTGTATATAGAAGTAATAATGAGTACACAATTATAAGTTATAAGTTTAATTCATGTTAATGAGTTGGGCAAAAGTCCCTATGCATGAGTTTATATTTGAGATGAGTCATTAATGATGTATACAGTCAGTGAGTCACAGGACGGCCTATTCCCTGCCGGTAGCATCCCCAGAAGGGGGATATTACAAAGATGGCATCAGAGCATGGTCTAGGGAGTTAGTGACTGCAGTGGACAGAGTGATGGGGTCTTGTATACGTAGTATGTCTGGGATACTAGTATGTGAGGCACTGCCTCTCCATTATCTGATCCTCGAGTACGTCCTCATGTTCTACAAAAAGGTTAGTAAGATTTCCGAAAATCATTCGGATATCATTCCTTATGAAAGCAACCATAATCCTTGTCCCAACAAAGAATCCTTCTGTAGTCATCTTAGTTTATCATCAGAAGTTGAAGATAAGTTATGAGAACAAATAATAAAATTCTAAGAGTATTCCCCCATAAATATTAGAAAGAAAAAGCTATAAGAAAAGTAAGGAAATATGCATAGATGCTTAAGCAACCAGAGGCAATAAAAGATAGAGATACAGAATCAGATAGATAAGAAAGTGCCAAAACCTATTGTAGTAAGGAGAATAGAATAAGCCTGAGCGAGAGTAAAATGTCGAGTAGACCTAAGTAAGGTTTCTTCCCTCCAAGTAAAGTTCATTTCCTCATCAAAAAATTTCTTCAAGCCGATCCAATAGCTTTCAAGTACCTCGTATAGATAGCAAGTTCCCCGAGTAACGAAGGATAGTCAGAAAGATAAAAGAAGTAAGAAATTAGGATTAATCGTGGGAGTTCCCAATAGACCTGAAATACCAAAAGAAGGACGTATAGATTTTAGACACCCAAACCCAAACGCGTAAACAAATAAGATAAATGTCGTAAGGAAAGATGATTAGTTGCCTCAGCTAAGAAACCCGACATAGATATGACCCTTTACCGGTTAAGTAAACTGTCCTAACGAAGTCTATCTCTTACATATATTACATGAGTGTAGACTCTACTAGGACATAGAATACTAGAACAATGACGCCGACATCCGTTGAAATATAAGAGAAGCTTGTCCCACCCTTTACCAGCCTAGGTAAAGATAATTGTAAATGATATATCCTAAGATAGAAAGGGGAAACACTGAAAGGTATATCATCCAGAAAAGATTCAGGGAAGTTTCTGAGGTTAAAAAGAGAAAGAACTCGCACAAGTCAAAATGGGAAAAGTTGCAATACCAGTAAGAACCCATAGATCATACCAATGCCAGTAGAAATCGATGTGAGCTTAAAGGGACAGAACCATGAGATTAGAGATATTCAGAAGTTAGCAAGAGTACCAGTATAAATAGTAAGATTAAATGGTATAGTTGTAGCCTATAGCAAAGATAGAGAGCGGAAGTCTAGAAGTAGCCCTGAAGAATGAGCTACCACTAGCCTCGGTAGCACGACCTAGAGCCAAAAGATAGGATATGGAAATGATAAAGAAGAATGCAGGAAGTGAGAAGAAAGTTCATTACATTTAGACACATAGATAACGTAGCACAAATGCAGTAGCGTAATTGGAAACCTCAGTATAGTTGATAAAATTTATGGAGCCCTAATCCATGGAGTGGTCGATACAGATCCCAACAGAACGATGATAAATCTTCTTCCCAGTAGCCAACTTTGGAAAGTATATAGACACCTAGCCGGACCATCACTGAAGTTAGATAAATAATAATAATGAGTATTCTCATATTTGTATGAAATACATATAGTTACTCCTCAATTTAAAGTCCAATAAGGATTTGGACAAGTAAAGAAGAATACTTACAGGACAGATAAATCAATAAATAACGAGATGACTGAGCCAAGAAGTTCAATTGAACCTGGATAAGAATCATGAGATGGTAATATTTTGTACGTGATAAAGTGAATTGAATTCACGGTATGTCTAGCCAGATCTAAAAGAAATAACACGCCCTATCGTAGAATGGACAACCTTCAAGAAAGTAAAGGCTTAAAGGAGTAAGGAGCCAAAGTAAGAAACGCAGAGAACGACCCCTAGGAGTTAGAGATACGATTTGTAAAGAGCTTGCCATTATACTATAATGGATGGACTAGTAAGAGAATAACACATGAACCAAAAGTATTAGTGGTGATACCCTAACCTGTCAAAGATTATGTATATCTTCCAGGGAAGTAATGACTTAAGAGGGTTAAGAAACTTAGATTAGTAGGAAGAATAATAGAGATAATGCGGTTGGAGTTTGAAAGAGCATGACCCTTAAGGAGGTTCTCAGTAAAAAGTAGTAAGACCAATAGTTGGAAAAAAATCAGAAGTAAAGTCGAAGAAGGAAATTCAGATAGTACCTAGCAGAAGTACCTTAGTGTGGGAGCCAAAACAGATATGTATACACGGGAGTCCTAGGCTTATAGACGAGCATGATGTGCAACTATAGCACGGGTAGCTAGTGAGATCACCACAAGCGGAAAGGCTTCAGGACCAATCTCACTCTCCAACCCTCGTTATACAACAGCAGCAAAAATGGACCTCAATGTTCTCCTCAAGATACTCCCCAAAATAAGTGAATAAGTAGTGGAATGATACCGAAACATAAAACCTTCAGATTTAGTACGAGAGCATAATAGAAGAAGAAAGTAACTCTAAGTAAAAGTTTTAGAAGAGAAGTTGCCTAGATGAAACGATGAAGGGAGAAAGTATTAGTCAAGTAATGACGGAATAGAAAATAACTGACGTTAGACATGACTAGGGAAATGTAAAAGATGATATACTTCAGATAAAGAGATAAAGACATAGACCACAAATGTTCCGGGTATAGAATAGAGCAGGAAAAAAGACAAATAAGAGAAAGTAAAATGTTTGGAGGAGGAACTGTCGAGGTAAGACGACAATAGAAAAAGATACTAGATAAATAATGACAAATGTACATAAAGTGCTAAGATAGAATTTTGATCGTTAAGTTTAGTAGTACTACAGCAAAATAAGTTTTCTCACCTTCGAGATAAGACTGGAATTCCATCAGATAAGAAACGGAAGGAAGATAGCAAGTATAACCCATAAGCTCCTATGCAATATGTCGAGCTAAGAAACAAAGCAAAGTACGACCTGGAGCATACTTATTGAGGTATAACATAGAGACAGCCAAAGAAACTAGATATACGAATATTGTTCAGACAAGGGCAACACCTGACAAAATAAGACTACAAGAAAAACTGAAAGTATGATATTCTTAAGTGCAATCCGGCTAAGAGAACAAGCCAGTGTAAAAGATAGTTAACCAGATTTATAGTAGAAATAAATCTAAAGATACGAAAGAGTGTGAACATTAACTAGAACTGAGTAGCCAGCGTCGACGTTAATAGTAAGAAGTACATAAAGAAATTGACCATGAGCTATGAGGTCCTAATCCCCACAGATAGACAGAGATTGGAGAACTTGAAGGACGAAGCTGTAAAGCAATTGAGCTTAGTAAAGAGAAAAAAAGAGTCAAATAGAGAAATTAAGAGGAAGAATGCTAATATCAAATCGAGCGTGTGAAATGATCGGTGTGAAATCACTCACGTTATGAAAGCGCACGTATCGTTCAAGTAGTATAAAATGTATCGATCCCACAATGACTTATTACTATATGCTATTAATTTATTGAAGTGAAATTTCTACAAGTATCTAAAAATTGATTGTTGTTTGGATGATGATTTTATCTAAAAACTAGTAAATAAAACGATGCAAAAGTAAATTCTAAAAAGTAATCAATATTATGAAACTATCTAGGGTTGTGAATCCTTCAAATATTCCTCTAAAGATGAAGTGATTATCTTATACTTGTGTAATATGTCACATTATTAACCTGGAACACGAAGATATGCAAAAGCCTCTCTTCTGATGGTCAGATGCAAAAACCCAAAGTAACTCAATTAACTATATTCATATGTTAACTAAGAAACTCTGAATTCATTAAGTTCAAATTCCAATTATGACTACCCACGCCCGACAGGTATATTCATATCCTAGAAGGAAATATCTAAGGTGATATCGTGAGCTATTGAGTCTAAGGCTGAAACCTAAAATCCATTTTCCAAGTTAATTTTAAGTTTAGCACATCAATCTTATTGGAGGGCAATCAACAAGAAGCATTAAGATTAAGACTCAATAAATAAACCAATACATCACACAAGACACAAATAATCAACTTATAAAACCAATGAAATTGGAATTCATCACAACCCTAGATATTGTATTTAGTCACAACACATACCTAGGACTACTAAATAAATAAATAAACAATACATCATACAACAAGTTGAAAACTAGAAAGTTAAAATAAACTTTTAATATTTCAAATCTAGAAATCTCATTTATTATAATATATAAATTTTCATGAATTACCAACCGACTATTTAGGCGGTATCCAATTAAGTCAAATTTAATTAAATCCAACTGACCATATAGGCGATATCCAATTAAGTCAGGATTAAGAATAATTTAATTAAGTCCAACTGACCATAAAGGCGGTATCCAATTAAGTTAGGTTTTAAGATAATTTATAAATTATAAAATAAGGGAGATTAATCTAAATTATCATAATAAAAGTTTCACCTTTCACCATAGTAGAAAGAAGTTACTTACTCATGCTTGAATAAAAAAACATAATTTTATTGCTAAAATAAAAAGAAAATATAAGAAAACTGAAAATAAACAAACAAGACACACTCTTCTAAGTTTTACAGAGAAATCTCAGAAGAAAGCATAAATTTTCCTCTGATTCAAGCTGCTATTTATAGGCTCCAAAAACGGTGCGCGTCGTGATGCAAAACAAATGCGCATCGCGACGCGTGCTACAATAGTGTTGGCAGGTAATTATTGTGTCAGTTTCGCGACGCGCAAAGTTGTCTATGTTATGACGCGGGCTACAGTGGATGACGCGTGTCGTTAGGAAGCTTTGGTGGATAATTGCATACGCGTCGCGACGTGTATAGTCCTTTACGTCGCGATGCACCTTGTAAAATTTCAATTTTGCCATTTTGCTCCAAATTTCATCATTTTAGCCCCGAATTGATTCCAGTGAGTCTCGATATTTATTCATCTACAAAATAAACACAAACACATCAAAACATTAATAAAACTCGAGAAACTATACAAAATATTAAGTAAAATGGGCGGTAAATATTGATATATTTTTCGCTCATCATAAAACCAAGGAAGTATCAAGTATGATCAGTTGCAATAGCGTCAAGGATTACCTTGCATACAGTTACCCAGAGTTAAGACATAACGTGAAGGAACTTACCTATAGGAGACATAAGTATCCTTAAAGACGACGGGGCACTATCTACAAAGAATTCATATGCATATTCAGTAAGGTCAGATGACATCAGTACAATTTGGGTATGAATATACTCCTTAGTGATCAGATTGGAGATTAATGATTCAATTGGAGTAGTTGTGGGTCTTGACCGTATTAGCACTTGTGCGTCAATTTGGTCAAGACCTTCCAAGCTAAGTGTACTGGGGTAGAAGAAATAATAACAAGGTGAGTGACTGTCATGGAATTCCTAGGAAATATTAACTCATTAAAAAAAAGATTGAGAAGAGGTGAAATACAATCATAGGGTTACATATAGAAAAAATAATTCACGAGAGCACCAATTCTAAGGGAACCTAAGTTCAGACTATAAGAGATTGAAGACTTCTAGCAGATCTGTTGGATGTCGTAAATATAGAATAAGAGATAGATGAATTCATAAATAATAAGTTTCATGAAGGATTTACATTTCTATGTAGACAAGATATAGTATACGACCCTTGTTTTCACACGAGAAATAAGGGTTAAAAATGAGCTTTCAAAGGGTTAAGCTTTTAGCTATAAGAATCGAATATAGTATACCAGGATAAAAGATTCCCAGAAGTCATAGTATTGAGTTCTTGAGCAGAAAAAAACAGAAAGCAGGTAAAGGAAGATAAGAGTAGTATAGACCATATATCTTCAAAACAAGACGGACCTAAGAAGTTCAACATTTGAAGGGATTCGAGGATGAATCCTATATAGGAGGAGAATTTGTAACACTCCGGTAATCCCGACGACTATTACATTATGGGATGTATAATACATGATATAAATCAAGTTCGAACATGTATACACTCATGAAATGACTTTTTGGACATTCGGTAGATTCCTCGCAGTTCCGATACAGAATTCATTCCAAGAATAAATCCGGATAGCCAATGGTATTTGGGCCATAACTTTTTCATATCATCTCCGATTTTTATGAATTCTATATCGTCGGAAATCTAAGATCGAGATATACAACTTCTGCACTAGAAACCTTTCCCAATTCCAAACATAAATAGGACAATAATACAGATCACAAATTCGGATGAATATTTAACCATTAAATATTTAGCCCCAAAACATTAAATATTTAGCCCCTAGTATAAAAGGGATCACTATTCAAGCATCTCTATCATTTAGAGAAAGAAAGAAACCGTGAGGGAGAAAGAAAGAAAATAGGAAAGGAGAGGAAGAAGGAGAAAAAGATAAGCCTTTTTTTCTCAACCCAAATCAAGAGGAAACAAAGGCAAACCAACCCAAAAGAAGTTAAGAAGATGGATATCAAGCCTAGAAGACTTGAATTGTGAAGGAAATCAAGTGAGCAAGGTAAGGAAAAACTTGACTCAAATTCTAATATGTAGATTTTTGATGATTTGATGATTAATGTGTGATATTGGCTTAAGGTTGATGATGTTTAAATAACTATTATATTAAGAATTTGATGTTGTGAGGAATCCTAGATATTGAACTAAACTGAGGTTTTTGGAATTTGATGTTGTGAGGATGATAGAAGGATAGAATTGTGATAATTTGAATGTGAATAGTTGATTTAACTTGTATGAAGATAAATGTGTTGGGTTTATTATGGAGTATGTCCTTGAAGAGTTGACGTTAGACCCTGAAATTAGCCTAGTGTCGCGACGCACATCACCCAGCGTTGCGACACATAAGAATCAGAGGCTTACTACCTGAGGTCTGATTGGGTTAGCGTTGTGACACTCAATATTTGACGTCGTGATGCGTAATGAGCAGAGGCTCTGCCTCGGGTCTTATCAGGTGGGAGTCACGACGTGTAGTGTTTTACATTACGACGTGAAATAGAAGATGTTCTCCGTCTGGATCTTCTTGTATGGGCGTCGCTACGTGCCAGACTTGGCATTGTGACGTGATACATAAAAAGTTTCATATCATTTCAATTTCAACATGGGATGTTAGAGACCACCATAAGAGTTTCATATTGAGACATATACACGTAATTTGACAAGTCACAAACATTATACAATATGTGGTGATTATAGATTAGTGGAATTGAGAAACTTAGTTTAGTTCTGAACCGTGTTCCATGACTTACGTTATAACCAAGTTTATCAATTATAGATCATCATAGGAACCGCAGCCTCCTTCGGTGAAACAAAGTAATGCTAGCCATATTCCAAATCTGTGAGTGGACTATTTTTCTCAAGATTGTATTTACTTATATATTTTTGAATTGAAACTTAATTTTCTGCACATAAGGCGTCAGCCAAGTTTGTTTCCAGATGTTTTTTGAATAAAAATATTATAAGAAATATTTTAGAAAGTGATGGTTTTTAAAAGCATGGTTTTATGATTTTTGGAGGCATGAGGGAAAAACCCACCTCAGTTGTAACTTGGTACAGATATTGGAATTGACGGATTCAGAATGTGTGCACACATAGATCGGAACTATGGATGACAGACGGCCCTAGATCCCATATTCTGAGTTAGGAGGGGTAGCATAGATCCGCACTTCTGGCTCCAGTTCCGTGGCTTGGGGGACGGCGAGATGTAACGCCCCAAGACCACCAGATTATGTGTATGGGGGGACGATGAGATGTAACGCTCCCATGCTCCAGATATTCAGATACGGGTTTTTCAGATACATATTTCTCAGAAATAGATTTCCAGAAACAGATTTTCAGAAAAGATAAGTTTTATGAAAGACATTTCGAGAAAGATCAGTTTTACAGAAAGAATTCAGAGTTTTTCAAATAGAAAAAAGTTTTTAGAAAAGATGGTTTTTCTTGAGATATCTTCGGTTTTAGAACCAAGTATTTTCATAAAAGCATTTCAATTTTCGTTTTAAACTGTCCACTCACTAGGTCATTCAAACGATCTAACCCCCTCCCCCACTCCCAGTTTCCTTATTTTGCAGGTTACGCAGAGGACGAGCTCGAGAGGATGGATACTGATGGCAGCCACTAGGATGTTGATTGCACCAGGTTGTGTACATAAGTTCATCATAGTTAGCGTCAAGTAAAGTTGCATATTAGTCATTAGAAATGGCTATCTTTATGCTGTATTAAATGTGTTCAAGAATAAAGTTGTATAGAGAAGTAATAATGAGTACACATTTATGAGTTTTAAGTTTCATTCATGTTAATGAGTTGGGCAAAGGTCCATATGCATTAGTCTATATTTGAGATGAGTTATTAGTCATGTATACAGTCAGTGAGTCAGAGGCTCAGAGGTTAGGACGGCATATTCCCTCCCTGCAGCATCCCCAGAATGGGGATGTTACATTATCCAAATGAACCATGATTCTTGGGAGACTCATATAGATATGTAGGTGTTTATTTTATTAGAATTGAACGACTCACCGGAAGAATCCTTAATAGGAATCTTCCTGATTCGAGTTTCATATCTAGTCCTTCAACTTGAGATACCACTGTGTATATATGAGTGATCCTCCACATTTTGACAACAGTAACGTCACTGGCAAATTTAGACCATACCTTCATCTTTTCATTGGGTGTCGATCGATTTTCATGATATCTTGTGATGTATCCAGAGAGGATCAGTCAGTCCCATGTGCGGGATTTAGGCATCCACTTCATGGTCCTTAAATCTATGGCTGGAGTACATTATGGAAACGGGTTATGATTATTGATTGAGAGATCATGAATATGTCACGACATATATATGAATTGTACATTAGTAGAGATTTGACGTTTTCATCTGTCTCTGGTACAATTTGGATAGCCTATTGAGGAGTAGTATTGTAGGATATGCTTATAACGTGACTTGTGTGTGGTCGTCATAATTTTTGAGTGGACAAATTATAGACACGAAATGTGTTCCGTCCAAATTTACTAGAATCTAGAGAGTTATATGACACACTCACAAAGTGGTTCTTTTACTCCCAAGTATAAGAGTGTCGAAGTAATAAAATAACCTGGTAAGTCTGGGGTCGATCCACAGGAAATAGATTTAATAAGATAAAATAAGAATTCGCGTTAAGAAAAAAAGAGTGAATTGTTTGAAGTGATTGAAAATTTTAAATTAAATTGTAATAATAAAATAAAATGGTGGGGCTATGGAATCCACTTTTAATATTTCAAATTTAGAAATCTTACTTTTTATAATATATAAATTGTCAATATTATCCAGTTATTTATTTAAGGAATTAATTATGTCAAAGCAAATAAAACCAACCATGAAGACAGTGATAACATTTGTCAGTAAAAAGTCAAGTCAGGTACTCAATTATGCCAAATAAATTAAACCGGCCATATATATACAGTAGCAAAATTTGTCAATAATTAATCCATATTTAGATTAAATATTGATTATTAATTATAATTTATATATTATATATTATAATATAAATAAGATTAATCTATATTCTTATATTAAAAGTTTCACCCTTTTATCCCAGTAAAATGAAATTAGCTATTCATGATTTGAATAAAAATATTCACAATCTTATTACTGAAAGAAAAAAAATTACAATAAAGCTTTAAAAATTAAAACACATAAGAGATGAATTCTACAAATTTTCAAAGAAAACTATGGACTTTCGGGCTAATGAAACTAAGTTGATGAGCACCTCTATTTATATGTGAGATGCTCGACACCTCAACTATGCTTTTGCAAATCACTTTTGTAAATTTACAAAATTTTCAAAGGCATTTAATCATTTGCCAACATTTAGCAAGATTTACAAAGACTATTTATATTCATTTGATAATTGGCCAACATTTTACCAATTTTGTCAACCATTCACTTTCGGTAGGATTGTTCCATAATTTTTTATTTTTTTATTTTTTTCTTCTTGTTTTTTCTTTAATAATTACATATAACACACTTTAGTTTTTCATTAATTTCGGCCTTGAAAAATTCAGAACTATAAAATCTTATAAACATCAAAGTTGTAGATAATTGAGTCTTCTTTCATTTAGAACTGGAATCGCCTTAATTTGATATCGGAGTAAAAAGTTGTGGCCAAAATAAAAAATTATGCAAGGTTGGAATATCCGAAATTATACATTGTTAGAACGCCCTTTTAAGTTTCTAACCTCCAAAATCCAAAGTATTATTTCACCTACAGAAGAAATAAAAAAATCCCAATAAAAATATATAAAACATATTTAATTATTATTTCACAATAATGAAACTATAGGTGTAAAATGATTACTTTCTTTATTAAATATACCATTTTTTAGTATCAATCACACCCCAACCAGCTTAATACTGGTCTCTAGTAATTTAAGCGAAAAGTAAAAAGAAAAATTCTTATCCAAATTGATAATTGTTTTCTTTCTTTCTAAATAATCAAATAAGTAAATTATCCAGTATTTTTTACCATTCTTCCATACACATATAAAAGAAAGTATCATTCAATTCATTGTTCCCACAATATTTACAGGTCTTGTTGAAAAGAGAGTAATATTTTTATCATAAAATTATATTAGAGTTCAAACCTTTTTGACAATATGAATTTATTTATAAATACAAAATAGTTTTTTTTTTTTTTTTTAAATAAAAATACATCTTCAATCCTTATCACGAGCTTTGAGCCAGTGACTCTTAAACCAGTTGGCTTTATGACACTAGTTGTTAAGACACCTCTACGGACTTAATTGCTCGGATCTCAGATGTTAAAAAGAAGAAGTGTCTGATTTCCTTAAGCTTTCTCTTTAACCCATTTAACGAGCTTTGGGCCAGTGACTGCCAAACTAGTTGGCCTTAGGGCACTAAGTGTTAAAACACCTCAACGGACTTAATTGCTCGAGTTAGAGAAGCTATGAAATCGAACTTATTTAAACACACTTTTTTTTTACAAACTCAAGCTCTACCGTCTTACGCGAACAATCACTTTATTGAGGCAAGATGTCTGTTTACTAAGTAAAAGCTCGATTATTATTATTATCATTTTTTTAAACTAACTCAAGCTCTACCGTTTTACGTAAACAATCACATCTTGCTGAGGTAAGATGTCCGGTTACTATGTAAACTTGGTTAGTTTTTTATTTTTTTAAATAAAAACATAAATTCCATTACCTTTAGGTGCTACCTCCAACTAACTAGAGAACAAAATATTATAAAATTTTCATTATAACCTACGATCATGTGTTACTGTGACTGTTGATAATACATGTCAAATGAGCATATGCAGATCAAATTTAATCAATATTATGGAGAATTCACAAATTTAAATGATTCAAAAATAAAGGAACAAAAATAACTTGTTACGAAACATTGAGATGCGTCTTAGGAGTGAAATCTTCTTACACTGCCATCTCTAAACAACAATTCCACTTGGTTAGTCAAAAAATTATTGTTGGTTTATGTGTAGTTTTTTTTTTTTTTTTTTGAAAAAAACACGAAAGAAAATCAACACAAAATATTTTATTTACACACAAAATAACAACAAAGCAGAAACGACATAAAAAACTTTATTTTATTTTTTTTACATCAAACAACAACACAAAAATGAAAATATTTTTTTTACACATAAAATATTAACAAAGTAAAAATAACTTAAAAATCTTTTTTTTTTTTACATAAAATAACAACACAAAAACGAAAATATTTTTTTGAAAGAAAAAACACAACATAAAAACGAAAACTATCTAGTCAACTATCCCCCCCAACCAAATTGAGACATTGTCCCCAATGTCTGCATAAGAAAAAGTAGAGTTTAAAAGACATTACCTGATTAGTATGGAATCGATAATTGAATATACGATTATTTAAAAGAAAAAAATTACAAATTAAGATTTAAGTCCACTTTACGCTTCTTGCCACGATCGTTATCAAACTAGTTCAACTTGGAAAGAATGAGGTCGATTTTTGGTTTATAAGCTAAGAGTTGGTCAATTAATTCATCAGATTTTCTTGCAGTTAGGACGATATCTTTTATAGGTTTCGAAATGAACCCAAGTATTTTGGCATCCTTAAGAAATACTAAAAGAAAATCGAAAAAGTGATCAACATTAAGTAGTCCAATGGGTTTTCGATGAATGTTCAAGTTCGCCCATGACGTAACTGTGAATATTTCCTCGAACGTACCCAGCCTACCTAGTAAAGCAATAAAAACGTCAGCATGATTAATCATTTCAGTAAGTCTTTCAGACATACCTGAGACAATGTATTCTTCTCCATTTGATTTTCCGATGAGGTTTTCGTCTGCCAAAGGTTTTGGAATGATTCTCAAAACTTGACTGCCACCTTCTTGCACGACCTTTGAAACATATCTCGTCAATCCAAGATTGCCACTGCCATATTAAGTGCATGTTTCTTTCCGCCATAACTCTACCTAATTTTTTTGCAACTTCAACAAATTTTAGTTTAGTGCAAGGGCTAGTTCCATAAAACATATAGATATTAATGACTCGTCATCTTGAATTTTTATCCATTTTTGTTCTCTCTCTTTTCTGGGTATGTTGAAGAGAGAAATGGCGAGCTATATTATGGATCCTGAAAAAGGGTGAGTAATAAAAGTATTAGTACCTACGAAATGACAATTGTCAAATAAACAGTAAAATAGATCGTGAAAGTCAAAAAGTTTAGATATTGTTGGAAAAATTAAAGGAAAACAAAATAGTAAATTAAAACAGTAATTTAAAGTAAATGAAGTCCAAGAAATAAATTTAAACAATATGTACTGGTAGTTGTGATTGTGGCTCACATCTTCCTCTGGTTTTACGTCCAGTAACGGCTTGAACGCCCTCTATGGGTCGAGGATATGCTTTCCATCCAATTTTCTTATAAATTGGAAAATAGGATCTTTTAAAGTCAGATTCCCGAGACTGCATTGTTATCTTTCTTTTTCAAATTGTGTATGCAAATTGCGAATTACTCGATGAACATGTCCACTAGGATGCGTCTCAAGAGCAATGATATATCATCTAAAGACTCATTACTCAAGCCATCTCTAATGAATTGAATTTTATCTTTGCGATTTTCTGACACCATTATTAAAGAACGACAATGAGTGTTGCACATCCAGCGTGCACATTTATAACAAACACCTAATTTTTTAGCTCTTCTTTTCTTAGCATATGTGTTTTCCCTAAACCATACATGTAAAAAATGAGAGAGTTAGATGACTCGCCTGCCAAGCAAACCCTTGCTTCAATTACCCAACGAATATCACTATGAATACCATTGATCATAAGAAGCCTCATTCTTTCGGTGCATGCTTTGTAAAATTTCATCAGAGTATTTTGGGGGAGAGAAGAAAATTATTTGTGGACTTTTGCGAGAGTTTTTTCCATTCCTTGATTGTAGGGTATTAGTAATTTTAGGAAATTGAAATAACCGACTTAGAGTCACAGAGTACCATTATCCGTAATTTAACCGGGGTGAAAAACTCTAACAAAAAGAAAAAAAAAATTGCTACAAAACTCAAGGAAAAATGGGAATTAGACAAATACAAAAGAAAAGAAAATAACCACTTGAAATACATCAATCACAGTACACTGAGTTTGAAAGGAAAATAGATTCTTGAAAATTTGAACACTCAAAAAGTGGTTTCAGACGTTGTCCATTCACTTTAAATACATCACCATTCCTAGGATTCCCAATGTCAATAGCTCCAATGGGTAAACGTGTTTCACAATAAATGAGCCACTCTATTTGGATTTCAATTTTCCAGGAAATAAATGATGATGGGGATTATAAAGCAAAATGTTTTGACCAATTTCAAATATTTTTCGTGAAATTCGACTATCATGAATGGCCTTAGTTTTAGCTTTAAGAATTTTCGTATTCTCATATAAATTATTCATTAACTCTTCAAGTTCATTTAGTTACAGTTTACGTTCATGACTATCATTTTCAAGGTTGGAATTGAATGCATTAATAGCCCAATATGCCTTATGCTCAAGTTCTATAGGCAAATGACAAGGTTTTCCATAAACTAGACGATAAAGAGACATTCCCAAAGAGGTTTTGAAAGTTGTTCGGTATGTCCAAAGTGCATCAGTCAGTCGAAGAGACCAATCTTTACGATTTGGGTTGACTATTTTTTCCAAAATTTATTTGATTTCCCTATTTGCTAGTTCAACTTGACCATTTTTCAGAGGGTGGTAGGGGGTAGAAACCTTATGTATAATTCCATACTTTTTCATTAATGACTCAAAAGGCCTGTTACAAAAGAGTTTACCTACATCACTTATAATGGCCCGAGGATTCCAAATCCACTTAAAATATTTTCTTTTAAAATTTTGATCACAGTTTCGTGATCATTGTTTCGACAAGGAATTGCCTCAACCTATTTTTGAGACGTAATCAACTGCAACTAAGATATATAAAAATCCAAAAGATGGTGGGAATGGACTTATGAAATCTCCTCCCAATAATCAAAGATTTCGATGACAATGATGGGATTTAAAGGCATCATGTTTCTTTTTGAAATGGATCCCAACTTTTGATAATTTTCACAGTTTTACAGAAAGTATGTGCATCTTAAAAATGGTGGGCCAATAAAATCCACACTGTAAGATTTTTACAGCGGTTTTTTTATATGAGAAGTGATCTCCACATGCTTTTGAATGACAAAACTGAACAACACTACTTATCTCATAGTCCGGTATGCATCGTCGAAAAATTTGATCATTAGAATTTTTTGACCTCGATCAAAAATTTCTTCTTGTCTTGGTGGCTCCAATCTATAGGTATTTTTATGTTATAAGAAAATTGACAGTATTAGCATACCAAGGCATTGTATTTATAGAAAATAAAAAATCATCAGGAAAAGAGTCATTGATAGGAGTTGTGTCAATTGATGACTCATTTGTGAGTCTCGATAAATTATCCGCAACCACATTCTCTCATCATTTCTTGTCCTTGATTGTGAGATTGAATTCTTGAAAAAACAAAATCCACCGTAGTAATCTTGGCTTTGCATCCTGTTTAGACATCAAATATCTAACAGCAGCATGGTCAGAATAAACAACAGTTGAGGAACCAATTAAATATGATTGAAATTTATCCAATGCACATATTTCAACAAGTAGTTCTTTTTCCGTGGTAGTGTAAGTTATTTGTGCATTGTTTAAAGTTCTACTTGCGTAATAAATTACATACGGCTTACCTTCCTTTCTTTGTCCTAATACTGCACCAACTACGTAATCATTGCATTACACATTAGCTCAGAAGACAAAGTTCAATCAGGTCATAGCATGATAGGAGCAAAAATTAAAAGACAGATAATCCTTTCAAATGATTTTTGATATTCTTATGTCCATTCAAATGTTGCATCTTTTAATAGGAGGTTACACAATGGTCTGGATATCATACTAAAATTTTTAATGAACCTCTATAAAATACTATATGTCCTAAGAAAGAACAGACTTCCTTAACTATTTTTTGTGGTGGCAATTTAGAGATTACCTCTATTTTTACCTTGTTAAACTCAATACCTTTAGATGACACAACGTGACCCAAAATAATTCCTGAATTAGTCATAAAATGACATTTTTCTCAGTTTAACACAAGTTCTTTTTCTTCACATCTTTTCAAAATATTTTCCAAATTATTCAAGCAATTATCAATTGAGTTCCTAAAAAAAGTTATATCATCTATAAAGACCTCTAAACAGTGTTCAATCATGTCACTAAATATGCTTAACATGCAACTTGGAATGTTGCTAGTGCATTACAAAGTCCAAAAGGCATTTTCCTAAATGCAAAGGTTCCAAAGGGACATGTGAATGTGGTCTTTTCCTGGTCTTCTAAAGTAATGGGAATTTGATAATAACCTGAGTAACCATAAAGAAAACATATTATGGATCTCTCATTACTCTTTCCCAAATTTGGTCAAGAAATGATAAAGGAATATGATCATTTCTAGTGCCGTCATTTAGTTTTCTATAGTCAATGCATATACGTCAACTAGATGGGATTCGAGTTAGAATTTATTCTCCTTTATCTTTTACTTACGATAGTTATTCTAGACTTTTTAGGTACAACTTGTGTAAGACTTACCCACTTACTATCGAAGATAGGGTAGATAATGCCTACATCAAGAAGTTTAAGGACTTATGTTCTTAGCACTTATTTCTTGTGAGGGTTTAATCTCTTTGGGGTTGATGATATGTCCTAGTATTATCTTCTAAATGTATTCTGTGTGTGCAGATCAAAGGATTAATGTCTTTTAAAGTCCATCCAATTGTCAGTTTATATTCTATCAATACATTTAATAACTTACTTTCTTGATTGCTTGTGAGGGAAGAAGAAATTACCACAGGGCAAGTTTGTTCATCTCCAAAAAATGCATACTTCAATTCTTCTGGAAAAGTCTTTAATTCCAATTTGGGTGCTTCCTTATGTTTTTCTTCTTCTGGTGTTCTTAGTTCCTCAAAATTTTATTTCTCTACATCGTCTTCATGTACCTGTGTAGAATCAAGTAAAAAATCATTAGGAATATCTGAATCTAATTGCATACTTGATTCAAGAAAATTAGTTGTATAAATTTCCATAGGATCATATAAACTCCCCTAAATATGTTCCTCCAAAATTGGTTCAATTAGTTCCATGTTCTCATTTTCACTGTCCTCATCGTATGATTGTTTGCACATGTTAAAAACATTAAGCTCAAATTCATGATTCCATTCCTACAATTAATTAAAGCATTCGTTGTTGTTAAAGATGAGTGACCAAGTATTACAGGAATTGGCTTATAACTGTCTGCTACAGGTTGTGTTTCCAAGACAATAAAATCCACATGATGAATTTATCGACTTGTAATAACACATCTTCCACAATTCCTTTCGGTACCTTGACTGATCTATCGGCAAGTAAAAGAGTAGTTGAGGTTGGTTTTAACTCGCCAATATTAAGTTGTTGGTAAACCGAAAATGGAAGCAAATTGACACTGGCTCCAAGATCAAGCAAAAATGTTCAATTTTTTGATTTCTAATCATACATGAAATAGTTGGACAACCAGGGTCCTTATATATTAATGTATTTCTTTTCAATTTTATATTTACTTATTTTTTGTTGAAATGAGACTTACTTTGAAGCGCATAGGGCGTTAGCCAAGTTTATTTCAGTTACACTATGAATGAAAATATTTTGGAAAGTTTTGATTGTAAAAGAATGCTTTTATTGATTTTTTGAGAAATGGGGGAAAAACTCACCTCATATGTGACTTATGGAATTGACGGTTGTTGGAATTAACGGATTCAGAACATGTGCATATGTAGAACAAGACTAGGGGATGGCGATACGTAACGCCCCTAGACCCTAGATTTCAGGGCTAGGGGGACGGCAAGATATAACGTCCCTATATCCTAGATTCAGGGACAATATGGTGGCATGCATTGGGGGACAGCGATACGTAACGCCCTAATAGCATGGATTTGCACACCTGGCTCTAGTTCAGTGGCTTGGGGGACGGCGATATGTAACGCCCCAAATGCGTCAGGTTTTTTCACAGATTTTTCATATATATGATTGGCAGATACATCATTTTTAAAAAAGAGTTTTGATTAAATTAAAGTGGGAGTCAGGATCGATTTCAACAGGCAGTGGATTAATAGTGACATAAGTCAACTTTTTAAACTCCAAGACAAGGCGCATGTTTATTTCCCATTCGAAATAGTTCTCGTCTCCTTTTAGCTTATTGGAATCCAAAAGTTTCATCAATGGATTAGCGACAGCCATCTACAAGATAATATTTTTGAGTAGTAGCAGAACAATTTTCATTTCAAAATAATAACACTAATTGATTATGGAATTTTAAATCTATTAGTGCCCTCCCACTACTTTACGTAATTCTGTAATCTTCCTTAACGGAAAAATAGAAATTTGACTATCAAAATTTCATAGCGGAAGTGGATCCAATGACATTTACTCCAGCCTCACACTAATGATGATATCGGTATTTTTAAACTCATTAGGTAGACCTCCAAGGTTAATCACATTCATGTGACTCCTAGTTTGGTCCTGAACCGTTTCTTATCCTCACACTAATGACGATATTGGATTAAGACGTGTTCTAGGTGTATACTTATCAATATGCACTAATGAGCTTCGTATGTACACCCTCACACTAATGAAAATATTGGGTGACTACATTAACTCATCACGCTACATCTAATGTTTTACCGGAGCGACCTAAGTTCCGAGCATTTATACCATCACACTAATGATGATATTGGATATAAGTAGTAAGAACCCATTCATCTCCGTATTGACAAGATGGACCATCCAATATGCTCCAACATTACTAATATTATTACTTAAATAAAGTAATCACCTATTCACGGGAGATTTATGACAATCAAGTCATTAACTTAATTAGGTCAAAGTTTTAATTTAAAACAAGCAATACATATCCAATATATCTTATGCATAATTAAATTAAAATTAATAGGCATAGATTCAAAAACATATGTTGTGTGGTTAAGTCTTGCTCTAATACCATTCTGTTGGGGCAGTTGTGGAACCCCTAGGGTCAGATCGGTGCCCCGCGCAGCGGAAATGTGTCTAACCCATGGATATCAAGTATGGGTGTAATTTTAAATAATTTAATAAAATACTATATTCCATTACGAGTGTATAAGAAAAAAAATAGGGACTGAATTAGAGTCCGGAAACTCCCGAACGAACGGAAAAAAATTGACGCGCGCGCTACAGTGCACGCACGCATTGTGTGTGTGCACTATACGTGCGAAGCTATTTTTTTTCTTAATGTATTTCTTTCAGCTCACTTTCCAGTGAGCTGAATGAATTAGGGTCTATTATCCTAATTCTTTCTGGTCTTCCCTAAATACTTCAAAAACACCCAAAATTAATTTTAATTTCAAAACCAACATCAACACATGTTAGAGAATAAAAATAAAGTTTTTCAAAATATCAAATATTTTTACAAAAACATAAATTTATTCTAAATACGTATTTGCGTAAATTTTGAATCTAATACACAAATCAAATTAGAATCCCAATAAGAAATGTCTCGTGAACAATTTTAGGTCACCCAAAGGTGGTCAAGTGATTCTAGAATAGTAGCCATAGCTCTAAGATTTAATTATAATTCCAAACTCTAATTTATGTTTATGTCTAATATAAATATTTTGACCCAATTACAAGCATATTGTGTTTATACTTCCAAAGCATCCTAACATAATTTATTAGCCTTGTTTCAACATTAAGCTATGTGATCATGCATCTAAAACATAATTCATAACTTAAGAGAAGTTCAAACTTACCTAGCAAGCTTGATGCAAGATCCAATCTACTTCTTCTTTGTTGAAATGGTTGGAGAACCTCCAAGGTGTGCAAGCTTGACTTCAAGATCCAATCTTAATTTCCAATGCTGGCAAGCTTCACTTCAAGATCCCATCTTGATTTCTCCTATATGAAATGTTGTAAAGACCTCACAAGATTCTCTAAACACTTCTCTAACTTAGGCTAATTTCTCTAAGAATACGAGTTTGCTTGTATTTGTACTTGTAATTAAAACTTTCATAAAGTTTGCTATTTATAGCAAAACTTATGCAATTTTTAATTAATAAAAGTTGTAATCAATTTTTAAGTGGGCTTAATCTAATTTGTCCAAATATGTATAATTAGGTGTGACTAATCTCCATTGTCTCCCACTTTAATTTAATCCAATTAAATCAAGTCAAAGATTAGGAAATTGATTAGTTAAATATTTGCCACCTTGATTTAATCCAATTAAATCAAGCCAAAATCACATATTATTACATACTTACAATACCATAATATCCTCAAATGGTAGAGATAATTATGATTTTACAATTAAGCCATTGTGTAATTATTGAATTAATCCAATTAATCCAATTAGGTCAAAGTAAATAATCAATGTTATCTAATAACAATTGATTATCTTAGTTGATAATTATAATATCGAATATTATCTTTTATTAAACTTAATTTCAATTCTTTTACAGGAGTGACCTAAGTTCGGACCACTTATTCCCTTACAATAATGACGGTATTAGACATAAGTAATAAGAACTCATTCATCTATGTATTGACAAAATAGACTGTCCAATAATGGCCCAACATTATTAATAATATCACTTAAAAAGCAATCACCTAATCATGGAAGATTCATGACATCAAGTCACTAAATAACATGCTTGGGTCAAATGAAAAAAATTTAATTTAAAATATGCAACGTATATCAAATATGACTTATGCATAATTAAATAAAAAAAATATAAAGGTATAGATTCAAATACAAGTCAAACATGTAAAAACATGATTTTCTATTTAAAATGTGTTGCATGGTTAAGACCTGCTCTGATACAATTTTATCGGGGCGGATCCGGATCCACTAGGGGCGAATCGGAGCCCCGCACAGCAGAATCAGGGCTAATCCATGGATATATAACATGAGTGTGTTTTTAAATAATTAAATGGGACAAATCAGACTCCGAAAATGGAGAAAATAAATTACAGCGCGCACGCGTCGCACAATCAGCACATGCATCGCGAGCGGGCATGCGCGTTGTGTGCCCTCACACTGCGCCCTCCGCGCATCGCAATACGCACGCCTTGCACGTGATTTGCATGCATGTGTAATTAGTTAGGCTAATTAGTATAATTAGGCCTAATTATGGTGTAAGACACCAAATTAGCATTTTAGAGTTACTTGAGTCACTCCTTGGTGACCTAGAATTATTTTTGAGTTGCTTTATTATGGTTCTCTCAATTAATATTTAGGGATTTGGATTTGCATGAATTTTGAATTAATTAGATAATTAATCTGATTTATTGTGTAATTAATTCAAAAGTGTGGATTTTATGAAATTGATGTGTTTTGTATGAAGATATATGAAATTGCATAAGAAAAATTCTCAAAAATTTAATAATTGTTCAGGAAGTGTTTTGAAAATTTTTCGAAAAAAAAAATTAGAGGTAAAATCATAGTTATTGAAATTATGATTTTTTGGCCATTGCGAAAGTGCTCAGAGTACCGTGGCGGTGTGTAGGAAAATACTCGAAATTTTCAAAATCATATCGGTATTATTTTGGGAATTCTCCGCACTATGAGCAAAATGATAATTTGCTGAAATTACCATATTCTGCACTGCTACAGTAATTAAGTTACTGTAACAGTGGGCTTCTCTGGTTTTACGAATGATCCGATTGTCCGGTTATGCTGGTCGGTTGGTTCGGTGAACCGATAATCGTTTAACATGTAATCATGGAAAATATTTCGGAAATTTTATCTCAAATATATATACGTAATCACACTTAAATATTTGATATTAATGAATAATATGGGTGAAATACAAATAAATTAAAAATCTTTAATACCGATTAATTTATTTAAATTAAAATAAAAATAAAAATCAATTTCACTGGCCGATATGGCATTTGCACCAATAACATCTCTCTAAAAAAAATGTGGACCATCGACAGATACACATTCTTTACATTATGCGCAAGCGCTACAGACTTGACTTAATGCCTTATCAAATTGGCATCTTTGCCGACAAGTCAAGCAACATATGTGGCCTACATCATCCTATACTAATGCTTGCTGAAGATACAATGAAGGTAAATCATTTCAAAATTCCCCAATCATTTAAACAAAAATATACAAACTCTACAATAAAATTTAAGCAGATTCCGCTATTGCGACTATCAAGGTGAGGTCGAAATCCATTCATCTCCTTGGATAAAATTCTGCACTGAATATGCATTGACATGATCTGCAGGAATCTGGGAACTCCATGGAACTCTCTTAGCAGTATTAGACCCCGGTCCAGAGTTTTCGAATTCACCATAGAAAAGTGTTTTCAAAGCAAAACCACCGCTCCAAGGCATCCACCCATCTGGATGTACAAGAGCTTCGAAGTTGCAGTGGATAAAGACAGTTCTCGAGTATTCTTTCCACGGCCTTCCTAAGAAATTCTTGTGTACACGAGGGTTGCTATGATACAATTTCATGTACTCCTCGGTGCCATTAATCAAACAGTTATGGAAAACAAAACCTGACCATTGAGCAGGGTCCGTTCTGCCATGAGCTGTGATCGCATTTTTCTCACCTTTCTCCGGCTTTACTTGCCGGGGAGCTACTAAGATCTCGCAATCCTGGAAGATTGCAGGTGAGTTTCCAAAAATGAAGTCCACATTGCCCTGAATGCGACATGTTTTGTAGAATTGCCGGAGAGAATGAGCATAAAGAGTGTCCTGATTGCCCAAGAATTCACAGTTCTCAATAATGGAGAGATCACTATCTAATCTGAAGGCTACTGCTTGGTGGGCATCAGGGCCTGCCGTGTTCTGGATTGTGAGACCACTGGCCATGAACCCATCTCCAAGAACTCCTGCAACAACACAACACATCAAGACAGTACCACTATGACCATTAGGCAACACACCCACGGCACAATAGTAAATTAAAAATTATGCAAAATCATTATTTATTTAATGAATATGCTATACCACTTGTTGCATATTTTGAAAATTCAGGACAATCGGTCGCTATTGCTACCATTTAATTAATCACAAATTAAGAGTATTGAACAAATTGGCATGTCGTGGACGACAATGGTAGTATGGGATTTAAACTTTGGGATTCCCTCTACTAATTTTTAAGAATGAGTTCTCCTAGGGTACCTAACAAGTAGAGACGGCAAATTTTAGCCCGACAGTAAAAATATGGTTGGGCTCGCGCATAAATATATTAAAAAATATTTTGTTTAAATATATATATTTATAATTAAATTTTAAAGATCCAATTCGAAATATTATAAAAAGATTAAAAATTATAATATTACAAAGACACAAGCCTCGGAAAGCCCGGGTCCAACCCTACATTTTGCATAAGTGTTAGGTTTGAGTCCAGATGCATTCTCTTTTAAGAGTTTAGGGTAGCCGGAGATTTTACCTACTCCGATTAAATCGGGTAATATAATTTGACAGCAGGTTTTCAATATTTCTAAAAAAAAAAAAAAATTACAATATACATGAATGCCGTGGCTGTAAAGCGTGATGGTAGTGTTGGTGTGGTATTGAAAATACTGATTAGGACTCTAATCTTTGTATTTATGTGATTTTGAATTTAATTGTAACATCTTATTCATAACTTTTAGTAATTTCCTTTAACATAATTTGTTTTTATTCCCTTTTTGAAAAAAAAAAATTAAATAAATTCTGGAAACTTACCGACGGTAGCAGATTCGTAGGTGCTCACACCTTGCTGTCCCACGTTTAAAGTTCCTGTAATGACCGTTTTGCCCATGCCATCGCCCAAGAACACGACGTTCTTTTTCTCAAACGGAACCCTAACGGTCTCCTCATAAACTCCCCCCTTTATATTAATCACGAATCTCTTATTCATCACATTATCCGGCGCAGCATTAACGGCGTCCTGCACCGTCTTGAACTTACAACTCCCGTCTTTACACACAGTCACGTCCGCCGTCAACTTCGACGGAAACTCACCGCTAAAACCCAACTGGGCCGGACCCGACCCACCCTTCTCCCAAAACCCGCCCCGCTCAGTCTCGGGCGCCCGCCACGCGGCAAAATCATCACCCAAGTTATCAAACGACATCATCATACTCAAAGCATTGCTCGTTAACCGAATCAAAGAGTCCAAAAACGCCATCGTTTCACCCACCTGCTTCGTATCATTAACGTACTTCAAAGCAGACCAGCAGTCGTACTGGTAAGTCAAAGCCGCGCTGTACCAAGCGCGAGCGTCCTTGATCCTGCGACGTGGCAATGCGTCAGAAGCGGACTGGGATCTCACCCCGGAATAGTTGAGGATTTGGAGACACGTGGTGGCAGCTCGTGAACGGTTCTGATTGTCGGAGGAGGAGTGGAGGATGTTATTGACCATTGATTTAGCGGTGTTGAGATTTTGGGAGGAGACCCAGATGGCGGATTGGATTATTTGTGAAGGGGATGGATTTGGAGGGACGATTTGGGATTGGGTGAGGGATTGTTGACATGTTTCTGGGAAACGAGTGGCCTTGCAAGCGAGCTGGATTTGAGGGATTTGTTGGGGGGACTGTGAAGGGAGGTGGTGGCGAGAGGAGGAGGAGGAGGTGAAGAAGAGGGAAAGAGATAAAAAGGAAATAAGAAGAGCTGAAGCCATGGAAAGGAGAATGATGAGTGTAGGTTTGGAAAATGAAGTGGGTTTTTTGTGGAGTGATTTGTATGATGACGATGCTGCCATTTATAGTGATGGTGATGGGAATTTTCGGAATTTAACGACTATAAAATTTTCACGAGAGGGAAAATGGAAAAGGAAACAGAGAGAGGTGGTGGATGATGGAGTCACGGGTTTGTTTTGTTTTGGGATTGTGGGGTTTGGTAGATCTGTTTGGAGGTTTGCGGGGCAGAGGTTTTTACTTTTGGGAGAAATATATATATATATTTTTTTTGGGAAAGGAAAAAAATTAACGAAAATACAAAAGAAAGTTATTTTTCAAATAATAGAATAATTAACGCTAATTATAAATTTTGCAGAAATGTGGATAATAAGATTACAAAAACGAAAAACATAGCAAATAAAATATCTATCTAATCCATCTACATTTTCTATATTATCTTCAATAATCCACAATATTCCTGTCATTGTGTCCTTGTTATAAATCAATTACACTACCTGTATACCATCAGTTTCCACCACCAAGTGACGTAGATTCAATTCTTCTGCAATCTGGAGACCAAACCTAACGACTTTGGCTTCCGCTACTTGGACATCCCCATTGAAAGTTATGTCCTTAATCGCTTCACATAAGACATCCCCCCTTCGAATTTCTGAACACTATCCCAAAATCAGCTTTACAGGTGCAAGACTCCACTGCCGCATCTATGTTCATCTTTATCCATCCCTCAGAGGAGGTTTCCATGTTATGTTTTCATCCTTTAACCATTTGGCAGAAAAGTTTAGATCTAGAACTGACAAATACTGACAGGAATCAACCATTGCTTCGACTTTGGCAATTGATCCGGAGGGATCTTCAGCATTCCCTTCAAAAATTTGATAGTTCTGCACTTGCCAAACCACACAACAAAAAAGCCTTAACCAACTCCAACTCCTCATTCATCACTGATTTCACCATACCTGCCATCACGCCCATGAGGTCTACTTTCTCTACAGCCTTAACCATCGAGAAAAAAAAAAAAAAGAACAGCTTCCAGATTCTTTGAGCGTGTTTGTACTAAAAAAAGCATGGGAAATAGATTCAAATAGTTGTAACATCCTGCCTGAGTCAGGATACTACCGGTAGAAGACAGGAAAACCCACCTCCATAAGCCTATGATGCTACTAAACTTTTGGCATGACCTCTGTTAAAAATCATGCAACCCGGATCAAATTCCAGCACCTCGAGGTGACCTGTAATTAACTTCAAAAGCGATAAATCTCAACTCTTATGCAAATAGTGTAATATCCCGAATATTTTTTGGAACGGTTCTGGAAGATTTCCGAATTGAAGTTCAGAATTTGGAACTGAATGATATTCGAAAATATGACTTTATGTGTTGGAAAATATGTGGGAATCTTTTTAAGTGAAGTTTCACCGCGTTGGAAAACGCGTGGGTCTGAGAACTGGTTACGCGATTTCTGATTATATCGTTATACGCGTAAAAATTTCTTGTCTCCGCTATAAAAATAGAAAACTAACTTTGATTGAGCTGATTGTTGAATCAAGAGACTCATTTTTCCGAGACGAACAAGTTTCGCGTTGAACACGTTTTGAAATTTGCATCAGGAGGGCTTAAAAAATATAAATTTACGAGAAAGCCCCATGACAAGGACCTAATTGTAATTTTCAGGTCTGAATATAAATTTCATAAACTTTTCTATAAATACCCATAATTTTAAGAAATTGCCAAAATGACAAAACCAACACAAATCCCCCACACGTCCCCCCATATCCCCAAACGCGTTTGAGTTCCCATGGTCGCACCAGCGGCGTGTCGGGTACCGCCGGCCAGCGCGACCAGTCAAGGGGTGCGCTGGCCACCCCTCCAGCATGTGGTGGTCGACGGCAGCCCCGGATCACCGGCGAACAACAGCAGAAGGAAGAAAGGCAAGGGCAAGTGGGTCTCCCGATCCTGGCTCCTCACTTCATTTCACGGCTCGAGCCACCAACCAAATCCAAGCTCCCGGAGAGTACTACAAGGTTGTAGTGTCGATTTTACGGAATGGCGCTTGGTTTTGCGTGAATCGAGAGATAAATATTTTGAATAAATAGTGACCCACGATGAACAGCAGCTCCGATCGGAATTTCATCGATTCTAGCGTGTTCGTGGGATCGTTTGGAGTCTGTATATGCCCTCGAAATCTCGGTAAGACCACCCGGTAAAAAGTCGTTAATTTTAAGTTTTCCACTAAATATTTGGATGCATCCAGTAGTTTCGTAGAGTAGCGTAATGATATAAAATAAATTGTTTGAGTATTAGTATATTGAATATGTGCATTTGGTAGAATCCGAGTGAAATCGGAACGAGTTTGATCGATCTGATAGAATTTGCAAGTTTCCGGAAAAAGTGGGTTTTGCATATAATGATGTGCTTTGATTTTAACGATAGTTATGAGTTATATATGATATTACGAACATGTTTGGATAAATTCGGGTAGGTTTGGAAGGTTTGGGACCCTTCCGTAGCGTTTGTGGAAACTTTTTCGGATGATTTTCTAAAAATATATAAACCGAGAATTTAAGTTAACTTATAACTTGGGTTAGTTTATAATGATTTTTTAAAATTACTGAAACTAAAAGTGTTGAAAACCGACTTAATTTGGTTATTCCAGAAAGATCTGGGATTTTTTCGTAGTTTAGTCGAGAACTTCATAAGTCGTGATTCTGATGGCGTTTCACCATTTGTTTTAACGGATGTGATTATGACCTGGAGTGCTCGCGAAGCCAAGTAAGTAACTCATACAATGAGTACATGAATGTTGATTTATGTTTATATATATATATATATATATATATATATATAGGGGATTGAAGTGTTTAGGTTAAGATGAGAATAAATAAGAGGTGGTATTGAGAAAGAAGTTCGTGACTATGTACAGTTAAATAATCAACCACCATAAGTATGGATTTCTGGTTATTACTATGTTATAAGTGAAGTAATTGACGAGCTCAATGTCTATATGCATGTGTTTATGTATGTAAGTGTATAAATGTGTAATGGTACGTATATGTATATGTAAATGAACAAGTATATGTATAAGTATTGGTACATATTTTTATATTTGTATGTAATGATAAGCTATGGATAAATTGAATATGTAAGATTGGTAAATGAAGTAAGTCATGATTTCTAAATTTGCATTTGCACGTGTAGATGTGTGTTATTGGAATAAGTTAGTTAATGACTAATGCATACGATTTAGTTGTATAAAGGTTGAGTTGGTATAGGCTCAGTCTTTCCTGATTGATAAAAGTATGTGATTGATAAGATACGAATATGAATGAAAATGTATAATGGGTAAGACATTGTATCAATGTTTCAGAAAGAGTTTGAAAATGGTGTATGTTTGATCAATAGGTAAAGGATATGAGGACAATAAAATGGTATGGTATCATAAATCTAAAATAATAGGTATATTCATATGTTTCATGTATATACGTATGTGTACGATGATTCGGATGATAAGAAATATTTGACATGTATGTGTTTGTGTATGTGAGATCGTGTAATGAGTTTGTGTCACGTGATATGTATGCATGTATGCATGTTTGATTGGTTGATGAACTCATGATATAGAAGTGGAGCTGGTTAGGAATCCATTCAAACAAAATTCATCTCATACCTATTCTAAAATAGAGAATGAGTATTGTACGAGAATTGTATGTGTAAGCCAGCCATGTGTTTGTATTGTTTGACAATGTATTTTGTGATGTACTGATTGCTATATGTATTTCATTATTGGTTGTATGATGACTATATGTATATCTGTGTGTTTGTATATGTATGATAGAACTCGTAATATGTATGAATAGTCTATGTTTATGTGAAATGAATAAATGATTTGAAAACCGATGTGGATATCAGATGTTGTACAACGTGATTTCTAAGTTGTATGATATATACGTATATGTGTAAGAACTCTGAAAATGGTATTTGCATGAATTTAAGAGAAGTAATTTATGATTTTCACACTGTTATGGGTGAATACGTATAAGTCATAAATGTTAAGTTGTTGTAAAGCTATCGGGATTAAAAGATAGTTTGTAATCGAATAGAAGAAAGTTTCCTTGATGTTTCAAGTATGTTTATTTTTGATAAAAGTATAAATATATGATTGTATGTTTCACACGATTAAAATGGATTTGATGTTAGCAATGCGCTCTATGATATTTGAATTATTGTCTTGCGTGCTTTGAATGTTTTAGATTTTAGATTGGCACATATATATATGTAAATAGATATGAGGATTGCATATGAAATAGATAAAGGGTTAGTTAAAAGTTGATAAAATTGGATTTGTAACATGGTAATGTTGAATAGTTCCTTGTATGCTTGACTTTATGTTTTGTTTGTTACATGAGCATGGTTACTTACCGAGTTTTATAACTCACACCAAATCAGTTTGTAGTTTTGCAGATTAGCTCCTGACAGGTCAACCACTGCAGCTTTGGATGTCATGCTCGAGACGTGGACCACCCAAGCGGCAGACACTCGTAAGTGTCCTGGGAGAAGTTTTAGAAATTTAGGATATTTGATTTATTATTTTATTTGTCGTGTTGAGCACGCCGTTTGTGTTAAGTAAATGATTTGATTGCTTATGATGTTGTAGGCACAGAGCCTTTGAGTGTTGGTAGATGATATGGGCACGAAGCCCTTAGGTGATGATTTTGATGTGTTGGTGTGGACCTGAGGTCCATTATAATATATAATGTTTATTTCAGGTTCGTTTGATGTTGGACTGTGATCTAGATTGTCCAGTTTTATGATACATCATACCAATTTTTTTATAAATTTAGAGGCTTATGGAGATGAGTCATGTCTCATGCCGATAGCATCCTGCCTCTGGCGAGGTGTTACAGTTGCCTCCGCCCTGACATTAAATAGATAACTATAAACAACTACGTGCTCAGCACATTTAAACTTATACATATGTTACAAATGAATAAAACTAGAGTTGTGGGACCCTATTACATATCTCAGGACTACACAACGAATCAAGACCATCTTGACTATATCGAGGTAATCCGCTGTCTTCAAGACGTCTTCAGTACTCTACTAGCTCCTTAAGATCAATATGAACCTGCAAAACTAGCAAATTGTTGGGGTGTGAGCTATAAAGCTCAATAAGTAATTCACGTATTATATAAATATATCAAATAATTATAAGAACATAAATAGTAATCAGATATATGTAAATATACACAAACTTATAAATCTTATCTTTATTCGATTGTCGGCTGGCCGTATATTATACATTGATAATTCACGCATTGTACTTAATGCAACATTATAGTAAACTTATTTTCTCGATTCCACACTATACTACGTATCTATGAAATTCTGGCATCTCTCCAACATAAATCCAGAAGTTCTCAACCGCATATGTATTCTCTATTTCGTACTGTAGCTATACTTTACATACTAGCGACATCAAATTTTTCCTAAACCGGAATTAATCATTACCTACCAAACCACCCAAACCCATGGCTAAGGCCATCCCAAACTCGTGGTGGTTTAGTTAGCTTGAACTATAGTTTGTTACTTCATATGGATTACTTGAGCTAAAATATAAGCATTAGCTAACTATTAGCTGTGAATCTTTTACTAAAACACTGAGTTGAAACTTCGGACCTCTATACAATATAAAATACTGACGCTTGATTCCATTCATTGGAATCCTCACAAACTGCATTCTAAATGTGGTAAACACCCAACATTCAACCCTTGTGTTAATATCATAAATCAACAATGCATCTCAACATACAAATTATACAAAGTACATACTTATAGCATACTATCATCTTACTCATTGAATCAAAACTAGATATAACTGAACTTCCATATCAAATAAACTATCTCCACCAGATACGAGAACCAACTGTGTAGGGTCCAAATTCTAGAATCGCATTAGGATAGAGTAACAACTGCAACTGGCCCCGTGGGGGAAAGCTATTTACAAAAGCTAGAATTTCTATATCTGAAAATCGTAAAACTTTAATACAAACTCTGAAAACTTTATAGATTTATAAAACAAGAAATCCCATATGTTGGAAAATATCAAAGCCAGTTGGGAGTAAAATCGAATTCAAAATATGTGACAGTATACAAGATGTAGTGTCAAAATCTAATACATGAAATTCCAATTAGGTAATCTGTTGGAAATCAATTCTTTTATAAAAGTAAACAGTTATGCAGAAGGATCATCATGAAAATCCACATACAACTGAAAAAATCAATTTCAAATCAACACATTCCATAACTAGTGAAATCAAAACTCACGTACTCTATAAAATTATAAAAATCTTGTGTAAAATTTTGAATCTCAATAGCTAGAAATCACATAAAACTTTCAAAAAAATTCTTTTATTTGAAAACGTTAAAACTCACTATAATAAATTGGTGATTATGGACGTTATGTATCGGCGTCCCCCTAAGCACCTATCTGAAATCCTCTGTAAAATATGATATTTATGGGTGTTACAGATCGTCGTCCCCATAGGCCTGAATTTGTATTTGTCCATGTCACTATAAGTAGGATCTAAAGGCATTACGTATCGTCATCCCTCTGGTCCTGGATCTATAATTGTCAATGTCACTATAAATAGGATCCATGGGTGTTACGTATCGACGTCCATTTGGTCCTGGATCTGTATATGTCCATGTCACTGTAACTAGGATCCAGAGGCGTTACGTATCGCCCTCCCCCTAGTCCTGGATCTGTATCTGTCAATGTCACTATAACTAGGATCTAGGGGTGTTACGTATCGTCGTCCCCCTAGTCTTGGATTTTTATTTGTCTATATTACTGTAACTAGGATTCAAAGGCGTTACGTATCGTCGTCCCCTATTCCTAGATCTGTATTTGTCCATATGCATTGTGTATCTCTCTGGGTAAGCAAAATACATATGCATCATCATAGCAACCATATGAAAATGTAAGTCACGCGAGGTAATGCAATGCATTGCCATTATCCATATACACATCACCACGGTCAATTATATAGTATACACGATGCAATAAAAAAGAACGATAAAAGTATAAATTAGAGAATTTGGAAGTGTATAAAAATTATCAGAGCAATAATAAAGTGCGGATTAAACATATCTTTCCATTCTAGCTTCAAAGAAGTCTGGCCGAATAAAATTATTTTATGCAATTAAAGTCTGGCCGAACTTAGTGTAAGTCTGACCAGATATTCTGTATGAAACAGAACAATAAAAAGTGTAGGATCATGCGGGTTAGAAATAACATAGGAATAACAAAAGCGAATTCTACAAGACCGACACGTATAATTATTTTCTAATGATTAGTGGAGTTGTATCCCGAGTATAGACCATACTACTGTCCATTTGGAATCGGCCATGGAATTTATGTTCGGTTTCCATCTGATATACCACAAGAAAATATACCGTAAGATGTAGCCAGATATATGGCCAGATTCTCTTTTTGATATATGTATGTCTGACCAGACATACATAATGTTCGGATGGAGATAAGATGTCATTACAGTAAGCTAAAAACAAGAAAGTAAAGTTTTAGAGGCCTTTAGGTCGTACCTTAAGCGTAACATGGCTCCGAGAATACCTATGAAGGTTTAGGTAGATTGCTGGATCTCTTGCTAGAAGGGGAAATTTGGGGTCACTGTGATTTTTGGTTGAATTTTGTGTTTAGCCGTTCTTCCCCTTTTTGGTTCGCTCCTCCCCTTTTTATAGGAACAAATTTGCAGTAAATAAGGGAAGAAATCCCTCTAACAATAAAACAATTGAAAAGGAAAACAATCATGATAAAATAGGAAAATGATGATTTA
>SKCR01009059.1:0-44877 GCA_019454045.1 Zanthoxylum bungeanum
GTCCCATCAAAGTGGGGGCGACTGTAGGCACTGTATTTTTACATATAAGTCCGATGATGAGTCTCGTATGGAGATATTACCTCTTTAGTTGTGAAAGCCGCAGGAAACGGACGTTGGAAGGGTAAAGTTGGAAATTAGCATTTTGTCAGATTTAACTCGCTTGTTTCGCTTCGGGTTCGTTTGTTGGACCTCTGTTTTTAAACACACCAAGCCCAATCCAAAATAATTAAAACATTTAAAATGCATGTCACAAATTAAATTAAAACCAATTAAATTAAACTTAAATTAAATAAATTAAATCACATTCCTAAACTAAATAAATCCAATTAAATTAAATTAAAACACATGTCACAAATTAAATTTTTTTCCTAAATTAAAAGATTCAAATTAAATTCCATAAATCACATTCCTAATTTAATTAAATCACCTACCAATTTAAATAAATCATATCCTTAATTAAAAAGAACAAATCAAATCAATTCCCCTAATTAAAGATTTTCCCTATCACATAATAATTAAAAATATCTCACATTTAATACACATATTTTATTCCTTCTCCAACAAGGTAAACCCCCTCCCTTGGCCTATAAAAAGAACCCTTAAACCACACATTCAACCCTAGTTGGCTCACTCTCACCAAAACACAAAAAATAATCTGGAGATTCATCCTCTTTATTCCCTCATCACGTCCACAACACGCCCAAAGCCAACACGTCCTACACGTCCTTGCCCCAATTCGCACCAGCCCTACACGCATCCTTCACTCAACTGCCAACCCTCTCGCCACATAACCTGCCACCACTCAGCCCCCTCACACGTACTGACCAACCCACTCACGTTGATTGCCCCTTAACACACCATATTGACATGCCGCATCATAAGCCAACTCCATTCACGCCACCTGCACACCCCTTTACATATCAACGCACTGCCTTCATCTCAAGCCATCATCTGCCCCTTCAATCAGCGCATATAGCCCTCAAAAAATCCATTCAAACTGCCATGAAAATTGTCCCCAAATCACCTAACTCACTGCCGGATAAACACCCAAAACAGCTGCATAATACAGCCCTCCCTGCACGTTCCAAAATAGCCACTGCACATGCATAACACAGCCGCGTAATACCCTCACAAAATAGCAGCCTCTAAGCCCTCAAAAAATGCCAAAAACAGTCCCCTTATACACCAAAACAATCCTTTAAACATGATTTAGCATGTTATTTATCTTAAGCATGATTTAGTCGATAGAAAGTTATTTCTTTATGCATGATTAGGTTGTTTTCACATTAGGGATTTAATTTATATTTATGCTTAGATTCTTATTTATTTTCCGCATTAGATAATTGAGCATGCTTGTGTGATGATTGTATGATATTGTGTGTTTGCCGCTATGACAACTTACTTCGAAGTATGCGAACTTAGATATAGGTTCTCATTGTTATTATTATGCATGCGGACTTAGGCGTAGATTACCCTTGAGCATGAATGTTGAATAGATTCGGTTAGTTTATTGCACAAATCATATCATCACAAGTGACATAAGTAAGAGACCATTCCGAACCCAACGGTTTGAGGTCTTCCCTTGCGAGGGGTGAGTGCGGCCTTAAATCTTTATCTCGGTTCACACCGGGTGGCGACTCTATGTTATTTCGTACTCCCAACTAGGCCGCGAGCCTAGAACAGCGTCGTCAAGTTCTGTGTCCTACACTATTATTACTCTTCGTAGTGGTAAGACCATCCACAGACCTATTCTTGAACCTCATGAAACTGAGGAAAAATCAAAATCATAGGGTAAGGAAGGGGTTGATGAACCATTACCCGTCGTTGATAATAACAGTTGTTCTCATACACCTCCATTTCCTCAGGTATTAAAAACAAATAAATTGAACCATTCCCCAGAGATTTATGAAATATTCAAACAGGTAAAGGTCAATATCCCTTTGTTAGATGTCATTCAATAGATACCATCTTATGCCAAATTTCTGAAAGATCTGTGCACCGTTAAAAGAAAACACTAGGTAAGAAAGAAAGTTTTTCTAGTTGAACAAGTAAGTTCCATTCTCTCAACTAATAATGCATTAAAATACAAAGACCCTGGTTGTCCAACTATTTCTTGTATTATTGGAAAGCAAAACATTGAACATGTTTTGCTTCAGCTTGGAGCTAGTGTAAATTTACTGCCATTTTCGGTTTACCAGCAACTTAATATCGGTGAGATGAAACCAACCTCAACTACCCTTTTACTTGTCGATAGATCAGTTAAGGTACCAAAAGGAATTGTGGAAGATGTGTTATTGCAAATCGATAAATTTGTATATCCTATGGATTTTATTGTTTTAGAAACACAACATGTGGCAGAGAGTTATAAGCCAATCATGTAATACTTGGTCGTCCAGTTTTAGCAACAGCTAACGCTTTAATAAATTGCAGGAATGGAATCATGAATCTTTCTTTTGGCAACATGACATTAGAGTTAAATATTTTTAACATGTGCAAACAGCCATATGATGAAGATAATGAAAACGAAAGTGCATAATCAATTAAACCTATTGTGGATGAGCATATTCATGGGAGTTTATCTTATCCCATGAAATTTTTTACTGCTAATTATGTTGATTCAAGTGCACAAACTGATTCAGATATTACTAATGATTTTCTACTTGACTCTATTCAGGTATTTGAAGACGATGAAGAATTGGGAACACTGGAAGAAGAAAAACATGAAGAAGCACCCAATTTGGAGTTAAAAGCTTTGCCAGAAGGACTGAAATATGCATTTCTAGAAGATAATCAAACTTAACCTGTGGTAATTTCTTCTTCTCTCACAAGCGATCAAGAAGGTAAACTTTTAAATGTGTTGAAAGAACATAAACTGGCAATTGGATGGACTTTAAAAGACATAAAAGGTATTAATCCATTAATTTGCACACATCGAATACATCTAGAAGATAATGCTAGGACATATCGTCAACCCCAAAGAAGATTAAACCCTCACATGTAGAAGTAGTAAAAACTGAGGTCCTTAAACTTCTGATGCATGTATTATCTATCATATTTCTGATAGTAAGTGGGTAAGTCCTACACAGGTTGTACCTAAAAAGTCTGGAATCACTGTTGTAAAAAATGATAAAGGGGAATTAATCCCAACTCGCATTTCATCTAGTTGGCGTATGTGCATTGATTATAGAAAGTTGAATGACGCAACTAGAAAAGATCATTTCCTTTTGCCATTTCTTGACCAAATTTTAGAAAGAGTAGCTGGACACCCTTATTATTATTTTCTTGATGGTTACTCAGGTTATTATCAGATTCACATTGCTTTAGAAGACCAGGAAAAGACCACATTTGCATGACCCTTTGGAACATTTGCATTTAGAAAAATGTCATTTGGACTCTGTAATGCACCTGCAACATTCCAACGATGCATGTTGAGCATATTTAGTGACATGGTTGAACACTGTTTAGAGGTCTTTATGGATGATATAACTGTCTTTGGAAATTCATTTGATAATTGCTTGACTAATCTGGAAAATATTTTGAAAAGATTAAAAGAAAAATGACTTGTGTTAAATTGGGAAAAATGTCATTTCATGACTGATTCAGGAATGTTTTAGGACATGTTGTGTCGTCTAAAGGTATTGAGGTTGACAAAGCAAAAATAGAGGTCATTTCAAGATTACCATCACCAAAAATAGTCAGGGACATTCGTTCTTTTTTAGGACATGCAGGATTTTATAGGAGGTTCATTAAAGACTTCAGTACCATATCCAGACCCTTATGTAACCTCCTATTAAAAGATGCAACATTTGAATGGACAGAAGAATGTCAAAAATCATTCCAAAAAATTATCAGTCTTTTGACTTCTGCTCCTATTATGCAATCCCATGATTGGTCATTGCCCTTTGAGCTAATGTGTGATGCTAGTGATTATACAGTTGGTGCAGTTCTAGGGCAGAGAAATGAAGATAAACCGCATGTGATATATTACGCTAGTAGAACATTAAACAGTGCACAAATGAATTACACTACCACAGAAAAAGAACTACTTGCTATAATATTTACATTGGATAAATTTCGATCATATTTAATCGATTCTTCAACTGTTGTTTACTCTGATCATGATGCTGTTAGATATTTGATTTCTAAACAGGATGCCAAGCCAAGATTAATACGGTGGATTTTGTTGCTTCAAGAATTAAATATCACAATCAAAGATAAAAATGGGGCAGAGAATGTGGTTGCAGATCACTTATCGAGACTCACAAATGAGTCACTAATCGATACCACTCCTATCAATGACTCTTTCCCCGATGAATTTTTATTTTCGGTAAATGTAATGCCTTGGTATGCTAATATTGTCAATTTTCTTGCGACAGGAAAGATACCCCCAGACTGGAGCCAACAAGATAAGAGGAAATTTTTGACCGAAGTCAAAAGATTCTACTGGGATGATCCTTATCTGTTTAAATGCTGCCCTGATCAGATTTTCAGATGATGCATACCTGACAGTGAGATAAGTGGTGTTATTCAATTCTGTCATTCAGAAGCATATGGAGGTCATTTCTCATCTAAGAAAACTGCTGCAAAAATCTTGCAGTGTGGATTTTATTGGCCCAATATTTTTAAAGATACATACACTTTCTGCAAAACTTGCAAAAATTATCAAAAGTTGGGATCTATTTCAAAAAGAAACATGATGCCTTTAAATCTCATCATTGTCGTCGAAATCTTTGATTGTTGGGGGATAGATTTTATGGGCCCATTTCCACCATCCTTTGGATTTTTATATATTTTAGTTGCAGTCGATTATGTTTCAAAATGGGTAGAGGCAATTCCTTGTCGGAATAATGATCACAGAACTGTGATCAAATTTTTAAAAGAAAACTTGTTGAGTCGATTTGGAATTCCTCGGGCCATAATAAGTGATGAAGGTAAACACTTTTGTAATAGACCTTTTGAATCCTTAATGAAAAAGTATGGAGTCACACACAAAATTTCCACCTCTTATCACCCTCAGACAAATGGACAAGTAGAATTAGCAAATAGGGAAATTAAACAAATTCTAGAAAAAACGGTTAACCCAAATCGCAAAGATTGGTCTCTTCGACTAACTGATGCACTCTGGGCATATGTCTCCCTATCGTCTAGTTTATGGAAAACCTTGTCATTTGCCTGTAGAACTTGAGCATAAAGCATTTTGGGCTATTAAAGCATTTAATTCAACCTTGAAAATGCTGGTCATGAATGTAAATTGCAACTAAATGAAATTGAAGAGTTAAGGAATGATTCATATGAAAATACGAAAATTCTTAAAGCCAAAACTAAATCCTTTCATGATAGTCAAATTTCACGAAAAATATTTGAAGTTGGTCAAAAGGTTTTGCTTTATAATTCTCGTCTTCATTTATTTCCTGGAAAGTTAAAATCCAAATGGAGTGGCCCATTTATTGTGAAACACATTTACCCATACGGGGATATTAACATTGAGAATCATAGGGACGGTGATGTATTTAAAGTAAATGGACAGCGTCTGAAACACTTTTTGGAGTACTCAAAATTTCAAGAAACTTTTTTCCTGTCAGACCCAATATACCTTGATTGATGTAGTTTCTTTCATGTTCTGTTTAATATTTCTGTAATTTCCATTGTTCTTAGTTTTGCAGTGTTCTTGTTCTTTTATTTTATCTCACACCCCGGTAAAGCAGCGAATAACGGTACTCCGTGACTCAAGTCAGTTATTTCAGTTCCTAAAAACATTGATACCCTACAAACTAAGGCATGGAAGAAACTCTCGCAACCCTCCATAAATATTTTCATGCATTTCCCCGAAATGCTCTGATTAAAATTTACAAAGCCCGCACAGAAAGATTGAGAATTCTTATGATTCATGGTATCTAATGATATTCGTTGGGTAATCGAAGCTGTCATTCCTTACATGTCTGGTTTAGGGAAAAGCACATATTCTAAAAAACGAAGAGCTAAACAAATGGGTGTTTGTTATAAGTGTGCACGTTGTACGTGCAACACTCGTTGTCGTTCTTTAGGAATGGTGTCTGATAATCGTGAGGATAAAATATAATTCATTAGGGATGGACTGAGTAATGAGCCTTTTGATGATATATCATTTACTCTTGAGAAGTATCCTAGTGGATATGTTCATCGTGAAATTCTCAGATTATGCACACAATTTCATAAAGAAAGACAACCATACAGTCTCGGGAATCTGACTTTAAATGACATTGTTTGCCAATTTATAAGAAAATTGGATGGGAAGCCTATCCTCGACCCATAGAGGGCGTTCAAGCCGTTACTGGACGTAAAACCAGAGGAAGATGTGAGCCACAAACACAACTACCAGTACATATTATTGCATTGATTTTCTTTACTTTAAATTACTATTTTCCTTTACTTTTTGCCGACAATATCTAACATTTTTTGTTCACGATCTATTTTTCTGATAGTTGTCATTTTGCAGATATTAGTGCATTTCTCACTCACCCTTTTCAGGATCTATAAATTCAGCTCGTCGTTTCCATTTCCTCAACACATCTAGCTAAGAGAGGCAGCACAAATTGAGTCAACTTCAAAACGATGATTCACTAATATCTGTGTATTTTGTGGAACTAGCTCCGGAACTAAACCAGAATTTGTTGAGGGAGCACGAGAATTGGGTAGAGTTATGGCAAACAGAAATATGCACTTAATATTATTGGACAATTATGACTCATAGCATCACTATTTATACAGAACATTGTGTTGTTGTACAAATTAACTATGTGACAAAGGAAATTGCTCTTTTATCATTTGTAATTGGATTACCAAGATACATAAATGATAAAAGTCCATATGATTAGTACCGGATTAATAAGATATGAGACAGTATTAATCCACTAAGGTTTAATCATTAAAATATCCATAGTCGTAGTATTATCGAGATTGGACATCGATAATGCGGAATAGACTAGTATTGCACTTGTGCGCGTTGTGGGAGCATAACGACATAGTTCTCATATATTTAAGTATTGGATACTTATGCAAGTGTGATAGGAGGTTGTGTTTACCGATGGTACGGAAACAGCTTCGCTCTGGATAGACCCATCGGAATCCCATTGGTAGTATGACTATGTGTCTATGGGAGTCCGAATCAGGGTAGGTGTATTTGGTCTTAACCTGAGACTTGCATCGCTAATACTTGCGACAATCAATATACTTTGGTTTTGTTCGTCAGGGCTTTAACAGGTTTTGTGTACGCCTCTTCTGGGTATATTGAGAATCGTAGTGTATTGGGTGTGATGTCAAGATGGAAGTATCACTCCAGTCATATGGAGATGATGATCACGCAGGATACGAAATTAGTACTCTCTAGTACTGCAGTCATCAGGATAATATGACTAGGTCATGATTATCCGATTATAGATACTAGTTACCAGAGATCCGATATATGCTTCGTACGGGGCAGACATAATTCCAGCCCCAGGCCTAGCATGTGACATCCGATACTGGATCTCAATACGCAATACTACGTATACTACGCCTGATACAAATTATATATTCCATTAAGAATATTTCTAGAGAATTGGGTAGGCACGGTGCTTTGCTAGAAGCCAACCATGTCTTGTAAATCGGTAAGAACGTGGTATTAGGTACGCACGTATTCGGATACTCCGATGACCGGATTTACTGCCAACATATCCAGGGATCTCATGGGTCGCTTCCCGAAGATTCACCGATGATGTATGACTCGGACATAATTAATCTGAGATTAATTATAAGAGAGAGAAAATTAATCTATGATTAATTACGGAGAATTTTATATGGGATAAAATACTATTTGAAGAGAGAGAACGATTAATTTGGAATTAATCGATAAATTAATATATTCAATATATTAAACGAAATTAGATTTTGACGCGGAATTAAAATTATATTTTAATTCGAGCGAACGAGTTAATTTAGAATTAATTCGCTAGCGATGTGAATAGTAATTTTTTGTTGTCTACACATCCACTTAGCCGATCAAAGTGAGTATTTACGCCATCTTACTTTGTTGTATTCACACATTTCATTGCTTAATTTGATCTTGGTTTGACCTAGAAAAACCAACAAGTATATGGCGGTGGCAATCTTGGATTGATGGGGTGTATTTCAAAAGCTGTACATTAAGGTGGAAGTCAAGTTTTGGGAATCATCCCAAAACCTTTAACAGAAAGCCACATCATCGGAAAATCAAATGGAGAAGAATGTATTGTCCCAGGTATGTCTGAAAGACTCACTGAAATGATCAATCATGTTGATGCTTTCATTGCTTTACCAGGTGGGCTCGGAACGTTGGAAGAAATATTCACTGTTGTGTCATGGCAAACTTGAATATTCACCAAAACCTATTGGGCTATTTAATGATAATGGATTTTTTGATTTTCTTTTTGTATTTCTTGAAGATGCTAAAAGAAATGGGTTTATTTCAAAATCGGTAAGAGATATCTTCCTAACTGCACGAACAGCTGATGATTTAATTGACCAACTTTTAGCTTATGAACCAAAAATGGACCCTATTCTTTCCAAGTTGAACTGGTCTGGTAATGATCGTGGCAAAAAGGGCAAAGTAAACCTGGACCTGGACCTGGACCTTAATCTGTAATCTTTAGTTATGACTGTCAATTTCATAATTACCAGGTGATATCTTCTAAACTCTTTCTTTCTTTCTTTAAACATTGGGGATAATGTCTCGTTTTGGTTGGGGGAGATAATAGTTTAGGAAATAAATAATTTTCATGTTTATGTCTGTTTCATTGATGTTAGTTTTTACCGTGTTGTTATTTTGTGTGTAAAAATATATATCCATATATATACACACAAACTAACAACAAATTTGTTTTCTAAACCAAGTGGAATTGTTGTTCAGAGGTGGCTGTGTAAGGAGTTTTCACTCCTGAGACGCATCTCAATATAATTCGTAACAAGTTATTTATCGTTCCTTTCTTTTTTGAATCATTTAAATTTGTGAATTCTCCATAACATTGATTAAATTTGATCTTTATATGCTCGTCTGGCTGATATTATCAACAGTATGGTAACATATGACCATGGGTGGTAAGTGAAAATTTTGTAATATTCAGTTCTCTAATTTGTTGGAGGTAACACCTAAAAGCAGTGAAATTTCTTATTTTGCAAAAATGAAAAAAAAAAGAAAAAAAGAAGAAGAGAAGTTTGAATAAAGTTCGTTTCTTAGCCTTTCTAACCCGAGCAATTAAGTTGGAATGGGTGTTTTAACACTTAGTACCCTAAGACCAACTGGTTTGGGAATTACTGGCCCAAAGCTCGTTATAAGGGTTAAAAAGAAAGCTTAAGGAAATCGGACACTGTTTATCTGATATCCGAGCAATTAAGCTCGTAGGGGTGTCTTAACACCTGGTGCCCTAAAACCAATTGGTTTGGGAGTCACTGGCCTAAAGTTTGATACATGGATTGAAGATATGTTTATAAATAAACTTTCACTGCCAAAAAATGTGTAAACTCTAATATAATCTTAGGACAAAAATATTACTCTCTTTTCAATAAATACCTGTGATATTGTGGGCACAATATATTGATTAATACCTTGTTTTATGAGTATATTGAAGAATGGTAAAAAAAACGTATAGGAGAAGTCATTTATTTGATCATTCAGAAAAAAAGAAAAGAAAACAATTGTTGACTTAGATAAGAATTTTTCTTCCGCTTGAATTACTAGGGACTAGTAATAAGCTGGTTGGGGGGTGGGATGAATACTAAAAAGTGCATATTTATTAGACGATAAGTTAATCATTTTACACTTATAGTTTCACTAATCCCCTTAAATTGACACATTTGTGTAAATATTTTAAAGTTATGCTTTGAGTGCTTTTACTGTGTTATTTTATGTTTTTGTCAGGAAAAATACTGCTCGAAAGCTCGACGGGACAAATCAGACATGAAAAAAATATTCTGCAAGCACGTCGTAAAATCAGCAAGCATGTCGTAAAATCTGCAAGCACGTCGTGACACGTGGAACCTTTACATCGCGACACATGTCCCCAACGTGGCTTCACCATTCTCTGACACGTGTGCCCAACGTGGCTTCACCATTCTTTGACACGTGTCCACAACATGCATTCCCTGGTCTGGACGGTGAATTTGCCTATAAAAATGAGCATCCGGCATTAGAAATTTTCATACTTTCTTTCTTGATTCCTCTGTAATTCTTGGAGAGAGAGTGTCTTGTTTGTTTATTTACTTAAAGCTTTTTGTAATGTCTTTTTCTTTCAATAATAAAAGTACGAATATATTTTATTACAAAATGAGTAGCTAATTTCTTTTCTGTTGGAGTAAGGGTGAAGCTTTTATAATGAGAACATAGATTAAACTCGCTTTTATTATAATAAATAAATTGAAATCTAATGATTAAAACTTGATTTAAATCTAGATTAATTATTGACAATCTTTATACCGCCTTTATGGCTGGTTTTATATGTCTACCGCCTTTATGGCTGGTTTTATCTTTATACGCCTTTATGGTCGGTTTTATCTTTATACCGCCTTTATGGCTGGTTTTATCTGTCTACCGCCTTTATGGCTGGTTTTATTTTTATACTGCCTTTATGGCCGATTTTATACGATTTTGGCATAATTAAGTACCTTGGTAGGACTTGTTATAGACAAACGGTATCGTCGCCTTTATGGATGGTTTTATGTTTTTGGCATGTTTAGTACCTTGGTAGGACTAAGTATTGACAGAAATGACTACCGCTTTTATGGCTGATTCTTTTTATTGGCATAATTAATTCCTGTAATAAATTAAGTGGGTAAAAATGACACTTTATAAATTATGATAAAGCGATATTTCTAAATGTTTAAAAGACTAAAAGTGGATCCCAAAACTCCAGCATTTCTTTCTATTATTGTATTCCAACCTAAAATCCTCCAACTACTTCAACAAAGCAAACTTTTCATTCCCGCACTGGTCATTATTCTATTTTGCTAAATCTCTTCTCTGTGGATCGACCCCGAACTCACCAGTTTATTTATTACTTCGACACTCTTATACTTGGGAGTAAAAGACCACTTTTCGAGCGTGTCAATAACGTTCCAAATTATTAATTCACCTTTTATAAGATAAATTATCTTTACACCACTTTAAGTTCAGAGAAAGTATACCTAGTACCCACATATTTTTGATAATGATACTGCATCACCTATGAATTGTGTTTTATATCAATTAGCTATTTTTCGTTAAGGGAATTAAGTCAATGATAATATCATTATGACATTTTTACTAAATCACTATATTGTATTGCTCATTGATACAGAATCGAAAAAATTAGGAGGTATAGTGATATTATCAAAATTCCTTAGTGATATAAAAATAACCTAATAATAATAATAATTATTATTATTATTATTATTATATTCAATTTAATAATAACTCATATAATTATATATAATGAATTCATATTATTACTCTTCTGTTGGTGCTATTTCCGATGGCTGTGTTTGGTGGGGTTGTTGCTGATAATGATGATGATGATTATTCATCATCATCTTCTATAAAACGAAAAAATATTTCACAGTATCAAAAAATATATATAATATGACTTAGTATTAATAAGGTAGCAAAACCATAAAATATAAACTCTATAGAAATTCTTTATTGAGGAAATTAGTTTCCATTATAAATAATAACTGAAATTGCTGACAATAAAAAAATATTGTCAATAGTTAATGGCTGGTTTCCTCACCAGTCACCACTTAGACGCACGTCTATACCCCTCCTCCCACATGCTTGTTAAGCTCCTTAACCACAAATACGTCTGTCACTACTCACTCGTTCCACCAACAACAGTCCAGCCATACATCACTAAAAGAGTCCTCAAGCTACCATAAAATGAGAATTTTTGAATGCTTTCATTTAATAATAATATGAATTTATTATATATAATTATATGAATTATTATTAAATTAAAAAATATTATTAATTTTTTTAATTTTTTTTATATTATCTTTGAACCATTAAGGAATTATGATAATGTCACTACACCTCTTACCTTTAGATTTTGTATAAAAGAGTCACTATAATATAGTAATTAGATAAAAATATCATTTTAACTTCATCATTTACAGTTAACAAAAAAATAGCACATGATATAAAATATTAATAAGAGGCAGTGTAATGTTATTATAAAAAAAATTTGTTCTGGTGCAAAGATAATTTCATTTTTTATAATAAACTAGTATAGAGCCCGCACTTTATGCGGGTTGAACACATCTTTGACTATAATTTCATATAATAACAAAATATTTAATATTATTTTAGGTATTGATCTTGTAAATGATTCGGATCTAGTTGGTTTTATATTTTAAATGAGGTAATTGGTTTACTTAGACTTAATATTTATGTCTCATTTGTTTGTCTAACAATTATCAAACAATAATATTTCTAATTCACATTAGAGTTTCTCTTTCATATTACTCTCTCATTCGAAATCATATTCATATTTATAAATAATTTTAAAAGCATTTAATTTTCTTTCGGATGAATTTTGATGAAATTTAATGCAATTTTTTATATTAAACTTAAATTTTCTTATAAAATTCGAAATCTTGACGGTCACTATGAAAAAGCTAATCATTACAGTCTATATCATGAAACAAAATGAATAATAAAAAATTCATTAAAAAAACTTATAAAAATAATTCAACGTAAAATAACAAATGACAATAGACCAAAAAACTAAAAAATTGTCTAGTTTTTTAGGATAACTGCTATTTATTTCTCTTATTTTAATAGAAGATTATGTTTTAATATTATAATAGGTTTTTTTATTTTAATTTTATAAGTTTATGATGAAAAATTAATTGTAGAGATTATGTACCATGTACGTTTTTTTAATTTTATAGGAGATTACAATATATCTTTTTATTGTAATAAGTAATAAAAAATAATTATAAAGATTAGGTACCACCTATGTTTTTTTAATATGATTTATTTTTATAATTTAATAATAATAATTACATTATTAATTAATTAAATTAATAAGTTTCTCATTTTAATATGATATTATGTTTATATGTAATAGGTTTATTATTTTAATTTTATAATAAAAAAATTATGTATACATATATTAATTTTATAATTTAATAATAGAAAATCATATATATTTTAATTTTATAACTTAATAATAAATATGAGATTCTATTTTTATATTGTAATAAATTTCTTATTTTAATAATTTTAATTTTAATTTTATAATATTAAAATAAAAAAATTACTTTTAGAGATATTTTAATTTTATTATTTAATAATAAAAATTAATTGTAGAGTTTAGGTGTCAAGTATTAAATTAATAGTTTTCTTATTTTAATAAGAGATTTTTTTTATTTTATAATAGGTTTCTTACTTATTAATAATTAATTAAATTAATAGGTTTCTTATTTTAATTGGAGATTATATTTTTATATTGTAATAAATTTCTTATTTTAATTATACAATTTAATAATAAAAACATTATAGAGATATTTTAATATTATAATTTAATAATAAATATGAGATTCATTTTTATATTGCAATAATTTTCTTAATTTAATAATTTATTATTTCAATTAATTTTAGAGATGTTTTAATTTTATTATTTTATAATAATAAATTATTGTATTAAATTAATAGATTTCTTATTTTAATAGGATATTATGTTTTTATTTTATAGTATGTTATTGTTTTAATTTGAATAATAAAACTAATTTTAGAGATATTTTAATTTTCCAATTTAATGTACTGTTATTTTATTAGGTTTCTTATTTTAATAGATTTATTAATTTAATTATAGTTTAATAGAATTAAATAGTGAGCCGCCACGTGCACGATTGAGAGGCTTAAAAATATTTAAAAATAATTTATTATTTTAATTTTATTTCAAATAAAAATTTAATTTTAAAGTTATTCTAATTTTATAATAATAAATTATTGATTAGATTAGGTGACATATATTAAATTAATAGGTTTCTTCTTTTAATAGGAGATTATGATTTTATTTTATACTAGGTTTCTTAATTGAATTTTTAATAATAAAACTAATTTTAGAGATATTTTAATTTTGTAATTTAATGTCTTGTTATTGTAATAGTTTTCTTATTTTAATAAAATTTAATAGTGAGTCATCACGTGGCCCAATTGGGAGGATTAAAAAATTTAACTTATATATATATATATATGTGTGTATTTTTATTATAATAGGTTTCTTATTTAAAAAAAATTAATATTGAGCTACTATGTGGCGCAACAAGGAAAACTTTATATATATGTGTGTGTGTATTGCCATTGCCTACGGCACGTTGTTACAGAATTTATCGCATGATCTACCATTGTCATTTTCAGAGAGATTTTAGGATTATGTTTTTTGATTTATTTGATGACCTATAATTGGCATTTTCCGAGAGATTTTATAATGAAAAGATTCTGTTACTTGATTTGTTTGATAACCTATAAATTAAAGGATTTGATTTGATTTTTTTTTGTTAACCTATAATTGTCATTTTCAGAGAGATTTTATAATGAAGGGATTATGTATATGCCATTAGATTATAATAAAAAAGATTTGAATCGCCAATTAAGCCACATAAATATTTGAGTACTTTATTTCTGTTTATCGTAACCATTTGTTACATTCTCTTTCATACACTAAATGACAGATACTATTATGTTTTATAATTAGGGATGACAATGAGTAGGGTTTGTTACGGGTTTGTCATTACCAAACCCGCACACGCATATGTAAATAAATTACCAAACCCGTAGCATATCGTTGCATGTTTTAATTTTCATTACCAAACCTACACCCGCATATAAAAATAAATTACCAAACTCGCAATGATACCCAACGGATTTTTTGCGGGTTTTTAAAATATTGAATTCCCTTATGCTCTTAATAATACAATCTTTTTAATTAAATATTGATATTTTTTCATAATATACAAAAAAAAAGTATTTGACAGTTTACAAATTAGGACACATAAGTAAAAGTTTAAAATATTTATGATAATGTCAATTTCATATCATCACAATTACATCCATAAATCATTAGCTGGATATTCTTCATTATGTTAAATTCATATCATCAAAACCATGACCAGAATCAATTCAAAAATATTAAGATAGAACAATCCAAAAATTAAAAGTTAGTAAATCATTTTATATGAGGGATTTTTTTTGTCATAAAAATATAAAATAAAAAAATTAAGCTTGCGGGTAGCAGATACCCGCTGGTTTTGTTTAATTACCAAACTCGTACCAAACCCGCAGCGGGTTTTATTTTAAATTACCAAACCCGCTTAAATATTTACCAAATTCTACCAATTACGGACAGATTTTTGCGGGTTTGCGGGCGAAATTATCATCCATATTTATAATATATATATATATATATATATATTATATATATATATATATATATATATATATAAACAAAATAAAAAGGGAAATTATGCACGTTCCACAAATGTACAAGTTATAGGTGTTCATAGGGTCGGGTCTGACTCGACTCGATGTAATGAAAAAGGAAAAAATAAATTTTCCGATTGCAAAACTTGAGAATGGAACCCATGGCCATTTACAAATTAATCTAATACTTTGTCATTTCAGCTACACAATTACCTAACCAAATTTGTATCATTAAAACTATATATATTATATTTACTGTATATTATGAAGATTGCAAAACTTGAGAATCGAACATGTGATTACTTAAAAATTAATCAAATACTTTGTTATTTCAGTTACACACTTATTTTGTCAAATTCGTATTATTAAAACTCTATATATATTATATTTACCCGATCCAACCCGTAATTTTTTTACTCGACCCGTTGTGACATGACCCGCGCGGGTCACCTTTTCAAATTTCGAGTTTCGAGTCGGAAGACCCGAATGACCCAACCCTATCGGATAATTAAAAATGTGAAAAATTTGACCCGACCCGACTCGTGAACACCCCTATTACAACTAATGCAATAAAACAGACCAACCAAACAATCTGCGGACCCCAACCATTCTCTTACTTGTAAGCATTTATTATTATTATATTCTGAAACGTGTTTCCACTTCATCCCAGCCCTCCGTTTGTCTCATACTACCAATCTGACAGTCCTGATACGCGCAGGGTGATGACTAAAAACCTAAATTTTAGGTAAAAAGTCCACAGTTTGACCAAAGACAACTAAGAAAGAGAGAGAATATTTAAATTCATTTTAAGAATAAATAAATTGATTACGCCAGCGTACCTTTGACTCTCTCTCTCTTCTCTTAAACCCACCCTTTCCACTCCTCTATTTCTCCACTTCTGATTTTTCTTTTTGCCAAGCCTTCAATTTTCCCTCACTTTCTCGCCGAATTTTCTCACTTGCCAAACAGGAAAAAAGTTATAAACAAAAATGGTTACAGATGATTTGCACATTACGGTTCCGAGTTTCTTCAGGTGTCCGATATCACTAGAAGTAATGAAATCACCTGTGAGTCTATGCACGGGCGTCACCTACGACCGAGCATGCATCCAACGGTGGCTAGACGGCGGCAACAACACCTGTCCGGCCACGATGCAGGTGCTTCAAAGCAAAGAGTTCGTTCCTAATCGCACCCTACAACGCCTCATCCAGATCTGGTCCGACTCGGTCCAGCACCGAGTTGACTCGTCCGAGTCATCTCCTCGCAAAATCCTCTCTCAAGACGAAGTCAAAGACATCATCAGCGTCGCCGTGACAAAGATCAAGGATTTTTCAGAGAATTTATCGAAGATTATCGCGTTCGCTAAAGAATCCAATGAGAACAATATATTTATAGCGAAATTCGACGGGTTGGTTGTGATGGTCGTTGAGATTTTGAGTAATGTTAATGATTTGAATATATTAAAGCAAGTAATTAGGGTTTTGGATTTGATTTTGAGCAAAATTGAAGATAAAAAACAGTTGATGAACTTGATATTGAAGCGCGATCAAGACTGCTTGAATTCACTGCTGCTTGTGTTAAGGCAACATGAATGCGTTGATTCAAGAATTGTATCTCTTAAAATTCTCGAATTCATCGTCGTCGATGCCGATTTGAAGGTGAAAATCGCCGAGAAAGACGGATTACTAGCCGAAATTGCGAAATCGCTCAGTTTAGATTACGACCGGAGAGTAATTGAGGCGAGTTTATCGTTTCTAATCGCGATTTCATCGTCGAAACGCGTGAAAACGAAGTTGATTTATCTGAACGTGATCACAGAGTTGAGAAAATTGATAACAGATCATAACGGTAGTAATGGTAACGGAAATGGGAGCGGAAAAGACAGCGTTTTGGTAACGGAGAAGGCGTTGAAGCTTGTGGAGGTATTGTGTTCAAGCAAGCAAGGGAGAGCGGAGATATGCCACGATGCTGGCTTGCTAAACGGTGTCGTGCAAAAGATGTTGAAAGTATCGAGTGTGGCTACGGAGCACGCGGTGACGATACTCTGGAGCGTGTGTTATTTGTATAGAGATCAGACGGCGCAGGAGGCGGTGTCGAGTAGCAACGTGTTGACCAAGATATTGCTGCTGATGCAGAGTAATTGCTCGGCCGCTGTACGGCACATGAGTGCCGATTTGTTGAAGATTTTTAGGGTTAATTATAAGTCGTGTCTTTCTTCTAGTTATGATACTAAAACAACTCATATTATGCCCTTTTGAATTTTGATTGATCATCATAATCATCATTATCAAATTAAAATCTTTTGGGGGGGAAAAAGAATCAAAAATGAAAATGTTTAGATGGTAGTTTAAAGGGAAATGTTTTTTGTTGTAAATCAAAGGAATTTTGTTACTGATCAATGAAAATACAAGCGCAATTCATTTCAATTGGGGAATTGCTTTCTCTTAATTTGTGTGTACTACAATTTTTAGATTCACTTCTGTTCGAGTTTTGTTGGAATGCTGCCTTGTGTTTGTATGACTTTTTTTATTTGGGAACACGAGAGAATCTTGAGATGTGTGCCAGAAAGCAAGAAATACGGAACCGGTAAGAATCGGCCGGTTCCGGTTTCAAAATCGGAACCGGAATCGATTTTTTGTTCGGTTCAGTTAAGGTTTGACCATAGCCTAATCGAACGAAATCGAACGGTTCCAACGATTCTACGGTTCTAACCAAAACCATACGGTTCCGATTTGAACCTAAGTAGTTGTTGGCTGCTGCCTTTAAATGTATTTTTTTAAATCTAATTACTAAATTATCCTTAATAATATTAATAAAACGAATAGTTTTAGGGGCAATTTATGTATCACAAAAATATATAAATAAATGTCATTCTTCATTTTTTCAACACATAATTCTCAAATCTCTCAATTTCTCAATCCTCTCATCTTCAATTTCTCATATTGATTTAATTTTGCATTATTCAATATTAACAAACAATGGTAAGTCATATGAGAACATCATGTGCAATATGTCAACCCAAGAGAGGGGCAAAAATATCGGTACACGGAGAATATAAGTTAAGTCTCGATCTTCCGATATTTTTAAAATTCATTTTCATTTAGTCGACTGAAAATGAAGGTTGAAGAAAAATATGCAACTATTGTAGTGTATCTTACAAATTTACTGGCGGCTATGGCAATATGAACAAGCACTTGGATAGACATCATGCTGTTGAAATCGGACTTGATACTACACAAACTCAAATGAGCAGCTACGCTTTATCTAATAGAGGTACGAGTTATTTAGATTTATTTAAATATTCTGTTGCTAAAAATGGAGAAAAAAATTGATAAATTTACTTGTATGACATATTTTTCTTTAAGTTTTGGTGAAAAAGTGCTTTTACTAATTATGTTTGAAATGCTTTAAATCCCGCTGTCTGTAAAATGCCTAGAAATACAACAAAATGATAAATTTTTAAATTATACAAAAATAATAAAACTATTTTAAATGAAATATTTAAAGATATTAATGGTCATATTTCTATTTGTTCTGATATTTGAAGTGACAATTAGCAAACACACTCATACATGGGTGTGACTTGTCATTGGATTGATACATCATGGAACATGCAAAAATGACTTATTTCATTTAGAGTTTTTGATGAGCATCATACTACATAAAATATTTATAGAATAATTAAAGTAATTTTTAATGAATAAGGTTTATTAGGTAAAATTTTAACAATTAATTTTGACAATGCATCTGTAAATATTACATCAATTAGATATTTAAAAGAAATATGCTAACTAAATTTGCGGGATCAATTTTTCATGTTCGTTGCACATGCAATTCCTTAATTTATGTGTTCAAGATGGTCTGACTTATTTAGAACATCACATTAATCCTATTAAGATTGCACTTAATTGTATTTAGAGAGAATGTACCATGTTTTATAAATTAAATGATGTTAAATCGGTAAAATTTTCATGAGATGTTCTAACTCGTTGGAATTCAACTTATTTTCTTTTAACTCAAGTTTTTCAATACAAAGATTATGTAGTTTTTTCCCAACATGTTTAACATATAACGCTTTTGCCTAGTTAATGTGATATTTGTGAAAAAAATTAGAACTTTTACATTTTTTTACTGATACTACAAATATTTTTAGTGTGATTTATTATTCTATAATAAATTTATTTTTGTTGAATGTTTGAATATTGTTAGTACTCTATATGAGCATGCTGAAAATTTTAAATGTTAATGATATTGTTTTAATTGAAGTTATTATTGTTATGAAGAGAAAATGACTCACTTATTTTAAAGATATTTCATTACTTTATATTATTGCCACATTTTGTTATCCTACATTTAAATTAGAAGGTTTGAATAGTGGCTTACAAACTTATTATGCATATTTAGGAATATTTGATGAAATTAATATTATAAAATTAATAGATAAAATAAAAAATTAATTTAATAGATTTATTTAATGATTATATTAGTAGATATAACTTACAATCATCAGGACAATCTAAGAGCGAACCCGTAATACATTCAAGACTTAGCGTAGGTGATCGTTGGTTACTACAACAAAATAAAAAATATAGGGATAACACGACTAATAATCGAGAATTAGATAATTATTTATCTACCAATTTCGAGTTTCCTCCTGATAGTTTAGTGTGTAAAAATTTTCAAGTACTTGACTGGTGGAACCAACATCAAAATGTCTATCTTATTTTATTAATTATTGCTAAAGAGATTTTGACTGTACCTGTTTCCATCGTTGCGGTTGAACAAGCCTTCAGCTTATGAGACAATATTTTGGAAGCGAGACGATTTTCATTACATCCAAGCACTTTAGAAGCAATAACATATGTGGGTGATCGAACCTGAGTTGATCTGAGGCAACAATAAGATGCCCCGATGATTTTGAAGACTTATTCGACAATGCATCTGCAAGTACAGCGGAACAGGAGCTGAAAGATCAACAATAGACATAGCTAATGATGATGAGTAAATAATTGTAACGAGAAACTATCTAAAAAATATAATGGAATTACGTGAGCTTTGATTTCTCTCCCCTAGAGGATACGTAGGCAACTTAAGTTTTAAAAATTTAAGTTCAAGTTCTTTTTATTTTAGTTTGAATTTAATGTAACTAAATTGAAATTAATAATTTTAAATAAATTTAAAATCTCATATTTATTTTTTTAAAAATTAAAATTAAATTTTAAATTAATAAAAAAAATCGGAACCGAACTGAAACGGTTCGATTCGATTCCGGTTCCCGGTTCCCGATTCCACATTCTTGTGGAATCGGAACCTAACCGGAATTATCTGATTCGGTTCCGGTACCGAATCAAACCCTCTCTCTTGGTGTTTAAAACAACTGCCATTTATATTTTATTATTTTCATAATACCCTAACATTCTTCCTAAGATCAAAAAGTCAAGGTTTATTTATGTTTTTTCATATTTATCCTTGTTATAAAATAATTATCATTTTTGCATCATCGTTAATATATTAAAAATTATTAAAAATATAAAAATATAATATATAGAATATAATATTTTCATATAAAGTTATTATAAGACCTAAGTTTTTTTCAGAAAATTATTTTTGTTAATTATCTTCAAAAATACAGCTAAAATATTTATAGGAAATATATGAAATGTTAATTTAATACTTTTTTTAGGCATTATATTTATTTATTTGTATTTGAATATCTTAGGTAATATTTTCTTGATAATTAAGTTTTGAAGAAAAAATTAGCAAGTTTTAGATATTATAATAAATAATATTCTTATGTTTTATTTTATTTGTTTATTATATTGTAGTACAAAACTAACTAGGAAAACATAAATTTCTATAGTAATATTAATTTTAAAATAATTTTTCTATAAAAATATTATATTTTGTAATAATTTTCATATATATTTTTAATTTTTTTAATGTTAACAGTGAAGTAAATGGTTAATTATTTATGACAAACGAACATTAATAAAAACATAATATTTCTTTTATTTTTTTGACCTAGGGGTGTTGGAGGGTTATTAAAATAGTATGAGAATAAGTGGTAGATAACAATGAAATAATAGGAGACTGGGTAACATCACGGAAATTCCGACATAAATATCGATGACCATTTCATTGTAGAAGACGTAATACATGATATAAATCATGCTTGAGTATGTATGTACTTGCAAAATTATTTTTCGGACATTTGATAAATTATTTGCAATTTTAATACAAAATTATTTTTTTGTTCTATACCAGACAAACTTTAATATTTTGACCATAACTTTGGCTACTGATGTTCGATTTCAGTGATCGTGGTGGAGTTTCTAAGCTAAGACGAAGATTTACAATTTTTATGTTTAGCATTGTCTTAAATTCCGACCATAAATAGGTCAAAAAATGCTAGTCTTGTTGCCTGTATTGTAGCATCTCATGATTTCTCTAGCAAATTCACTATGTGATTAAATGAAATTAATATTCTATTATAAAAATACAGCCCCCACGTTTTTTTAACACCCTTGACTACCATTCACCTTCATCTTTCTTGAACTTCTCACGAATTTTCTAGATCAAAAACAACAAGTTTGGACCATCTGTCTCTCTTACGCCAACAATGAGGATTTTTGTGCCCTCAAGCTAACTCTCAAGCCTAATAAGTTTTCCCTCACTCTTTCCTTTCTCTATTTCAAAATTTAACATACATTCTTCATCATCCCCATTTGAATCCATGAAGATAGGGAGCTGTTATGGACTGGTTTAACTTGAATAGGCACTACGGGAGAGTTATTCTTGCATTTTGTGTTAGTATAGCATCAAATGAGCATTAGATTATAAAGAACATGCAAGTCCCCAAATAGGCGTCCATGGCCGTGAGGTAGAGAGGCTTTGAGTGGATGTATTTTGAAAATTGTGTGCGTTGAAAATATGGGTTGTGATGTTAATGTTTGGTTTGTTTACTTGGTAATTTATTTATTTGTTGTATTGAATATGCTTGAAGTATTATATGAGGGGCTTGTCGAAAATAGTGAGTTGAGTGGACAAGAGCCGATTTTTTGGTTTTGTGTTTGAAGACAATAAGTAGTGGTATATGCTTTTGGTGATGCTAGTTTGTAGAGTTTGCCTGGACAAGTTGTGTTAATGGTGTTTAAATGGGAATGTTGCATGCCAAGTTTTCGAAAAAATATATAACCTAGATTAAATTAATAAAATCGCACGTTTTAGGCATAATAAAGAGTTTTCATAATAAAAATTCTATTGGAGGTTGCCGAATTAAGAGTGTAACGAAGAGAATAGGTTAATGAAGTGGAACAGTGAAATTAACCTAAAATATATAGTTTTTGATATCCAAATGATGAACCGTAATATTTTAAGTAAAATAGACATATAAGAGAGTAACATATAAAAAAATCAGAATATTAAGACTTAGGATAAAGCCAAACCAAATTTTTTGAAGTTGAGTGATCCGCTGCCACTGAACAGCCCATGAATTTTGGTTTAGAACTTGAGTTTGTGAAATCAAAACTAAGATCTGTAAAAATCGACATAAACTAGGCACATTAAAGTCCATTATATTAAAATTTCAGCCTTTGATTCCATCAAAATTAATTGTAGTGAATTTTCGAAGTTAACCATTGAGCATGAGATTTTAACGACTAGGCAGAATTTGAAATTTCGCTACCGCACTTCCGTAACTTCCCGTAAAATACTTAGATAACCTGAGTACCTTGAATTTTAGTGAATTTGGGATCTCATGCATTGTACAGCCTAATTAATGTTTAAGAATTAGTTTTTCCATGCCTAGTTTAAGGAGTTCGATTTACTATATGTTATTGACATGAGCTCACATCGTTAACAGTTCTATAGCGGGTTTCTAGACAATCATCAGGCTCTGTGAGTCTATATCTATGTTTTAGTTATAGTTTGATTTTGATTTAATAATGTGATTTGATTTTGATTTAATAATGTGATATTTGAATGTATGTTTATAAATGTTTTAAAAGAAAGGATTTCAGATACATATTTTTTAATAAGTTTATGATTAAGGATTTCAGATACATATTTTTTGAATAAGTTTATGATTATGTCACGAAACTCGAAAATGTATTGATATTTTTAAACCGTAAAACTTTGTTTGCATCGAGACGCTTGAAAACATGTTTCCGTCATAATGCTTGATATTTTTACGTTTTTGACCTCTGTGATGCTTGTTCGGACATTGCCCGGTCTTTGCGCGTGACTCGGGTAATAGACGCTTGTTGATTTTGATGAGACTATTCCGAAAAAACATGATATGAGATTTTGATAACGGTTTTAAGATTCTGAGGAGTTTATATATATTAGATTTTATTTGATTATGTTATTTTTGTTATCCACTCACCAGGTCGTTCAAACGATCTGACCCCTCAAACTCGACAATTTACTTTGCAGGTAGTTTTATTTGGTGAGCCATAACTGAACATGAGCCTGGAATTGAGGAATTGAGTTTACTATAATCACTAGAGTATGAGTCTGTCATGCTAAGTTTGTTGTTCGCATTCAGATAGAATGCATGTATGTCAGCGTGAGTCAAGTCTAAATGTATATAATATTATTTATATAAAGTATAAGTATTTATTTAAAGTCAGTAAGTTTGTTTATACAACACTAATTAATTCATGAAATAATTTAGTAAATGTCTTTTATAGTAACATAGTTAAATGATAGTCAAGAAAGTTTAGAAATGGTCAGAGGCTTAGGATGGTGGTGAGGATCCATCACCTAGTGGTAACATCTCCGCACTATGGATGTTACAAAGATGATATCAAAGCATGGTCTTGGAGTCAATGACTGCAGTAGAAGGGTGATAGTGTCTTATATGTGTGGTATGCCCGAGGTAACCATATATAAAGGGTTACTCTCCAACATCCTCGATTATTTAGTATGTTTGGATTTACCTTAATATGAAATATTCTATAAAGGTAATCAAGGCCATCCACATATAAATTTTCCAACCAGAAATAGGAATCTGATATGTGAATACGCGGCAATATATCGAAGTATGTTGAGAGTTAGCTACACCATTCATTGATGAATAATGGGTTGCAAGCCAAAACTATTCGGGAACAAGAATAGAGAAAAAACTCTAGCAACATAATAGCATCACAGACGAGTGGAACACGAGCAAGCTATATAGCAGTCTTAGTCTCGAACAGATATAGTTGAATAAGGATTATTGAAATATTAACTGGAATCCACTAAATAATCTAAAACATATATAATGCTCTAATCCTTCAAATAATACTCTTTTCTGGCTCATCGTGCAATACTTACATTCCTTCAAAGAAAGCTTCCTAATCTGGGATAAATAAGTATACCTCTATATATCCTGACTCTTCATAAGACCAATAAACCCGAGATGTAAGTTAATTTTCTCTTGGTATACCACACTTTTAATTGTCATTAAAACTCACATCAGATCATATTAGTTTGGAAAGTGCGTTAAGGCGATTTAGAGAACTTTAGATGATATTTGTTCATGATATCGGTATTTAGATAAGTACAAGATAGATTGATGAGATAAAGCAATTGTGAAATAAAGTAAAACTAGTCATAGTAAGATAGTCTCCTCCCAAAACAAACTAATGAAGTAACCATGGAAAGAATTAGCTTTATATGGAGATAGTTGCTTATCAAAAAGTCTGACCTTGACCAATGCACCAAAATAGACAGATCTTACGAATAACTCCTTATAACTTTTAAAGCAAGTAATGACTGTTGAGGAATGTTGAAGGTTGTGCGACATATTCATCGGTCATCATATGGATTTTCTTTTCTAAAATATTAGAATTTTGTGAGCAATTTGAACATAGAGAGTGATAACTAGTGACAAGAAAGCCTTTAGATAGACTCGAACCGAAAGAACACTACCCTCACAAAGCCCTTCATTTGATTATAACCTAGTTAATACCAACAACCCGGTATTCGCGATCAATGGAAAAGCTTTAAAAAAGATATTTTAAGCTACCAAACGAGTTATCAAGTGCATTCCCAGTAAGAGAGATATCAAGACCTATATAGACTTAGTCATAGGTATACCACTTTAGCTATTCCTCTGAACATAATGTTATCATGCATTAATGTCAGCCAAATACTATTCGAATGATTTCTAGAATATATGATTTCCATGCAAACTTTATAAACCATGCTTTTCTTTAACATACTATGCTTCTAGAAAATGCTTTTCTGAAACTCTTACAAAACCTGTCTTTTTGAAATATTGTTTTCTGAAAACTGTTCATCTGAAGACTGTTTCTGAAAACTGAAGTCTATATCTGAAATATGTATCTCTGAAAACTGAAATATGTATCTAAAAACTGAAAATTTTCTCTAAGTTCAGTGTCTCTGTCTGAAAAACTGGACGTATGAGGGCGTTACGTATCGCCGTCCCCCCATACGCCTATCTGGAGGCAAAAGTGCAAATCCATGGCTTTGGGCGTTACATATCGCCGTCCCCCAAAGCACTACTGTCTCAATCTGGTGGTCTTGGGGCGTTACGTATCGACGTCCCCAAGCCATAAACTGGAGCTGGGGGTGCGGATCTATGCTACCACCCAAATTCAAAAACTGGGGTATAGGGGCGTTACGTATCGCCGTCCCCCTAGCCCGGCTCGAGGATCTGAGAGCGTCCCCTCAGTCATCCACATGTGCATATGTCTCTGAATCCGTCAATTCCAACTGAATCTCAAGTTACATACTGGGGTGAGTTGTTACACCATGCCCCGAAAATATAAACTCCTGCTTAAAAATCTCGAAACTGTATCAGACGTTTTCTGAAAATATTTTCTTTCAAAAAATTTTGAAACTTTTCTTTTTTAAATATTTTGATTTTCGGAATCTTTCATAACTTCAACTCAATTTCTGAAAATCATAAAACAATGCATTGATACTTCTAAAGCTTAGATCTATAAACACTTAATTATTCTTTCCTCTTTATGAAAATCTTAATGCATAACATGCATATGCATTTCTTATGCTTCTATTTATCCTAGCTATGCTTTCTTATGTATCTGTATATTATCATGTATGTACGGGCACATGTCCATGCATAACTATGATTAATGCCATACAAATTCTAATTTCCTCATGCTCTCATCTAATAATTATCTTATGATCTATATGCTTATCTAACATATATTCGTTTTGTCGAAATTATACATATGCAAACATTTCTCATTCTAATATATCAATTCATATTTGTACTTAGACAATCTTATTTCTTACATTTACATGTCACTTTCTTTATACATTCCTTTATTCACAGTTCCATTTACACTTTTAGTAGCCACATGTCACACCATAAACTACAAACATAACTTATAAACACAATATGCATAACATAAATTGAGAGATGGGTTAAAACATTGATAAAATAATTAAGCCAAGATCATAATCTTGAACTCATGATTTAAAACATAATATAAGGTTCAAAACATAGCCCATAAGCTTACAACTTTTATCCTAACTTGTAAACGCACACGTACTTGAATCTCAATATAAGACACACACACACATATATATATATATCATAAAATAAAAAACAAACATGCGAGTTGCAACTGGATGGCATATAAGTATAACCCACATTTGAAATCACATTCTTAAGCCTACATAATCATGAAACATATACTTACACTTAAAACGTTAGCATAATCATTTTATATGTATTAGTTTTCGATTTGAAACTTAAACCATATACTTAGTTTCATAATGTAGCTATATAATTTAATTATCATTCGACTATGAATTAAATCATTCTTTAATTTTTACTCTAATTGTTCAAGCATTATTCTTATTCTTATATTCACAAGATTCATATACATCATCTTAGTTAATAACATTATCACCCTCCACATAGCTCTTTATCATCAATTTCACTTCCGGTCGCAAATTAAATACACCTTAGAACCATTTAATTTAAACATTACATTTATGTTATTATTCTCATCAAACATTTCTATATCTTCCTAAAACTAAACAAAGATTTCTCTGAATTAAACAATCCACAAAGCTTAATAGCCAGTAAAACACTAAATAAATTGACCACGCATCAGAAATAAACAAAGAAAAGAAGGGTAATAAATAGAAAATTACACAATGCTTTACGGGAAATAAAAAAAAGACGCTTCAAATAAAACTTGTGCTCATAAGATCTCTGTAACAGAAAAGTACAAGAGCAAGGTGAACTTACAGCACTGACCAAACCACTCCCTTTATAGAGTTTTCAATTTCGTCTCACAGCAGCTATATTAAGTAATATCTCCCTAAGAAATTGTTGGTTTCCAGCTGCTGGCGCCGAAAGCCATTTTGGCAGCAAATGAAAGTTGGCAAAACGTGTTTACACGTTTTGCCAACCACCAAGGCGTGTGCACTGTAGCACAAGCCTCTGATCATTATAAAAGAGCCCTTTGAGGACCATTATCAGTATCCCAGTGAGAGTAGAAAGATTAGAGAGAAGTGTGAGGTTTTTTTTGTGAGTTTTCTTGTTTGTAAAACTTGTGTATTATTCTTGATAGTAATAATACGATTCGGTTTTTCCTCAAACACTTCCTAAAGTGATCGTGTTTTCACAACAAGTGGTATCAGAGCTTTGGTTCTTCATTGGGATCGAAAAACCGAAGAACGGAGTTTGGTTCGAAAAATTCGAGTTCCGGAAAAGTTGTCAAAAATTCATTTTGAAGGCACCATCAGCTAGTTCACGTCGGAGACGAGCACGGTGGTATTTTCCGGCGACCGAACCGACGTCCCAGCAGGCCGCACGCGCCGCACGCGCCTTCCAGAGAGCTGCCGACGCGCCCTCACGCGCTCCACGCGCCGCACGCGCTGCTGAAGGTTGAAGACGACACACGTGGCGCCACGTCAGCGCACAGTCAGCGCCCAGTCAGCCGCCACGTCAGCGCCCAGTCAGCAGACACGTCATCCGCCACGTCAGCGCCACGTGTCTGCCACGTCAGCCATCCGGTCCCACATTGCCACGTCAGCACTGCCACGTCAGCGCCACGTCAGCAGCCTGGTAAATTTCATTTAGCCACCTGAAGTTTTGAAATTTACAGTTTTGCCCCAGAACTTTTAGGAATTTACAAATCAGCCCCTGTGTCGGATTTAGACCAACGAAGTGTCTATTCCACCATTTTCGACCGTTCCGGACGCAACGGTGACCTCGGATTTGTGAAATTCAGTCCCGATTTTAGGGTATTCCCATTTTAAAATTTAAAACTTAAAATGGAGTTGGAGGATTCTCATTCTGGTGCAATGATTAAACTGGCTGCCACTAATTACTCCCTCTGGAGACCTAGGATGATAGATTTTTTGCATTGTAAAGATCTGTTTGATGTCATCGAGTTGAAGGGAGTGAAACCAGATTCTGTTAAGGAGTATGACTGGAACAAACTCAACAGCAAAACTTTGGGTCAGATTAGGCAGTGGATTGGTCATAGTGTCTTTCACCACGTAGCACAGGACACAGATGCTTATGAAATGTGGAGGAAATTGGAAGACATGTTCCAGGCCAAAACAGCTCGGAATAAGGCCTTAATAATGAGGCGATTGGTGAATTTGAAGCTACGGAGTGGAACTTCCGTTGCAGAACACACCAACGAGTTCCAGAGCCTGGTGAATCAGTTGTCTGCAGTAGACAGGCAACTGGCAGATGAAGTTCAAGCCCTATTGTTACTCAGTTCCCTTCCTGATAGCTGGGAGACATTGGTGGTTACTCTCAGCAATTCCGCTCCAGGAGGCAAACTTACCATGCCTATGGTAAAGGATGCCTTGTCAAATGAAGAAGCCAGAAGAAAAGACGTGGGCTCAGATCAAACAGAAGCTCTTGTCTCGGAGCAACGGGGAATACAACAGGAGAAACATCAAGGTGGGAGAAGAGGCAGAAGCAAAAGCAGGGGCAGGTCCAAGGACGGGAAAAAGACATACAAGTGTTTCCACTGTGGCATTGAAGGCCACTTGAAGAAGAATTGCCGAAAACTGCAACGGGAGCAGGGACAAGGCAATAACCAGCCGAAGAAGAATGATGCGGAGACACTAGTAGTTACTACAGTAGATGTAGCTATATGCTCCGGCCAGGAAGAAGCATGCCTTCACACCGCAACTCAGGATGTCGAGTGGGTGGTAGATACTGCAGCACATACTACCACGTCACTCCTCACAGGGATTTCTTCACAACATACAAAGCAGGAGACTTTGGAGCAGTGAAGATGGGGAATACCAGTTCTTCTCAGATAGTGGAATTGGCGAAATACAGTTGCGGACAAATGCAGGGTATACAGTAACCCTGAAGGAGGTCAGACATGTTCCAGAACTTCGGCTCAACTTACTCTCGGGGGTAGCCCTTGACAAACAGGGCTATGCTAGCTATTTCAGCAACGGCACTTGGAGGATGATAAAAGGTGCCATGGTCATCGCCCGAGGACACATCTGTGGAACCTTGTACAAGACTCATGTGAAGATTTGTGCAGAAAGTCTCAATGTAGCTGAACGGAGGCTTCTCAGAATCTGTGGCACCAGAGACTCGGTCACATGAGTGAAAAGGGGTTGTCTACCTTGACAAAGAAGGATCTAATCACCGTCTCCAAGAATGCTGCTCTGGATCCTTGCAATCACTGTTTATTGGTAAGCAACACAGAGTCTCTTTTAATTTCTCATCTACAAAGAAATCAGAGTTACTCAGTCTGGTGTACTCTGATGTATGTGGTCCCTTGGAGGTAAACTCACTGGGCGGTAACAAATTTTTTCTGACTTTTATTGATGATGCTTCTCGGAAAGTATGGGTGTATTTTCTGAAATCAAAGGATCAGGTCCTGGATATTTCAAACTGTTCCATGCCATGGTCGAGCGTGAAACAGGGAAGAAACTGAAGTGCCTCCGTACAGACAATGGAGGCGAATACACTTCCAGAGAGTTCGATGCCTACTGCGGAAGTCACGGCATTCGACATGAGATGACTGTTCCACGCACCCCACAACACAATGGTGTCGCTGAAAGGATGAACCGCACCATTATGGAGAAAGTCAGAAGCATGATCAGTATGGCTAAGCTGCCAAAGCCATTCTGGGGAGAAGCTGTTCGTGCCGCCTGCTACCTGATCAACAGATCACCATCTGTACCGTTGAACTTCGAGATTCCGGAGAAAGTGTGGTCTGGTAAGAATCCTTCATATTCTCACCTCAGAATATTCGGATGTTTAGCATTTGCACATGTATCCAAGGAGCTCAGGCAGAAGCTCGATGCAAGGACTACTCCATGCATCTTCATAGGCTATGGAGACGAAGAATTTGGATACAGGTTATGGGACCCGAAGGAAAGGAAGGTCATCAGAAGCAGGGATGTAGTGTTTCTTGAAGACCAGACAATAGAAGACATTGAAAAGCCCAAGATGCCTTCTAGAATCAGTGCCGATAATGTTGATGAAAATCCAGACACAACCCCAACACCAACACCAGTGGCCACAGATGATGATGGGTGCAAGACATACCAGAAGCAGAACCAGAGGAGGAATGAGGTATTGAGCAGGGGAGCTGCAGCCTGCTCCATCAGAGGCTTCGAGTTCATCCACAGATCCGGATGATAACAGACAGCCAGAACCTCCAGTACGAAGATCCGAGAGAGGCCGGATTCCATCAGCCAGATACTCAGGATCAGAATACATTCTGCTAACTGACGAGGGGGAGCCAGAAACCTTCAACGAAGCAGTATCTCATAAGGACAAAGACAAATGGCTGCACGCAATGCAGGATGAGATGGAATCTCTGCAGAAAAACAATACTTATGAGATAGTGAAGCTCCCACATGGAATGAAAGCACTGAGGAACAAATGGGTATTCAAGCTCAAGAAAGATGGCAACGGAAAAGTGGTGAAACACAAAGCTCGGCTAGTGGTCAAAGGATTCCTACAGAAAAAGGGGATTGACTTTGATGAGATTTTTTCACCGGTGGTAAAGATGGCTTCAATCCGAGTTATCCTAGGATTGGTAGCCAGACTGAACTTGGAGCTTGAACAGATGGATGTCAAAACAGCATTTCTTCATGGTGATCTGAATGAAGAAATCTACATAGAGCAGCCAGAATGATTCAAGGTTTCAGGTAAAGAAAACCTTGTTTGTAAGCTGAAAAAGAGCTTGTACGGGCTCAAGCAAGCACCGAGGCAGTGGTACAAGAAGTTTGACTCATTCATGGTGGGTCAAGGCTACAAAAGAACTGCAACAGACCAGTGTGTATACATTCAGAGGTTTCCAGATGGAAATTTCGTTGCTCTTCTACTGTATGTAGATGACATGTTGATTGTTGGACAAGAAGCAGCGAAGATCAACCAGCTGAAGAAGGAACTCTCCAAGGCTTTCGACATGAAAGACTTAGGACCAGCTCAACAGATTTTGGGAATGGAGATTGTTCGTGACAGACAGAACAAGAAGCTGTGGCTTTCACAGGAGAGGTATATTGAACGGGTAATCAGGAGGTTCGATATACAGAAAGCCAAACCAGTCAGCGTTCCGCTAGCGCACCATTTCAAACTGAGCAAGAGTTCGTGCCCCTCATCCAAGAAAGAGATAGAGGAAATGTCAGCAATACCATATTCTTCAGCTGTTGGAAGCCTAATGTATGCAATGGTATGTACCAGGCCAGATATTGCACACGCAGTTGGTGTAGTGAGCCGTTTTCTCTCTAATCCTGGAAAACAACATTGGGAAGCAGTCAAATGGATTCTCAGGTACTTGAAGGGTACAACGAAGTTTCGTCTATGTTATGGGGGAGCTGATCCGATCTTGGAAGGCTATACAGATTCAGATATAGCTGGAGATCTTGATGGAAGGAAATCTACATCAGGATTCATTTACACTTTTGCAGGGGGAGCTGTGTCATGGCAGTCAAGATTGCAGAGGTGTATTGCATTATCCACAACAGAGGCTGAGTACATTGCCATAGCTGAGGCGGGAAAAGAAATGTTGTGGCTAAAGCGTTTTCTCCAAGAGTTAGGAATCAGCAAACAGACTACAAGATACATAGTGACAGTCAGAGTGCTCTTGACTTGAGCAAGAACTCAATGTATCATGCCCGGACAAAACACATTGATATCGCTATCACTGGATACGCGAGGTGATGGATCAACAACTGCTGAGACTAGTGAAGATCCATACAGATGAGAATCCAGCCGACATGTTAACAAAAGTGGTCTCCCGAGACAAGCTAGAGTTGTGCAGAGACACAACCGGGATAGCTTTCAGATGATGTTGTTTTTCAGATACATAGAACTACGATTGGCTTGATCCCAACTCAGGGTACGTAGGCAGTCATTCAGATGCAGCCAGGGGAGGATCCTTTGGAGGATCCGGATTTTGGATGATTAATGGTCGGCTCAGATTTTGGGAAATCTTCACCGAGGGGGAGATTTGTTGGTTTCCAGCTGCTGGCGCCGAAAGCCATTTTGGCAGCAAATGAAAGTTGGCAAAACGTGTTTACACGTTTTGCCAACCACCAAGGCGTGTGCACTGTAGCACACGCCTCTGATCATTATAAAAGAGCCCTTTGAGGACCATTATCAGTATCCCAGTGAGAGTAGAAAGATTAGAGAGAAGTGTGAGGTTTTTTTTGTGAGTTTTCTTGTTTGTAAAACTTGTGTATTATTCTTGATAGTAATAATACGATTCGGTTTTTCCTCAAACACTTCCTAAAGTGATCGTGTTTTCACAACAGAAATTGTATAATCCACAATCATTTCACCTACTCACCTTTCTAAAATCATCAATCATCATTCACTTCAATTTCTTCACAATTTCCCAAATTTTCTAGGATTACTGTCATTTCTTCTTTTCCTTCTATCAACTTAATTCTTTTAAATTCAACAAATTTTTTTCATTTTCATGCTAGATTACCTATTTTAATCACTCTAATCATGATTCCAATTCTTTTCTTTACCCAATTCGAATTTGATTTCAAACCCAAATGATTAAAATCAAGAAAATCATAACATAGTGTACTTACTTTTCTCTTTCTCGGTCCCTTTCACTCTTTCTCCATTCCTCTCGACCTTCTTCCTCTCTTCTTCTTTCTTTCTGGTTTCGGTCTTTCTCTGTCCCCTCTTCTCGGTTCTGTTTTCTTTCTTCTTTCGTGTTTTGTGTTGTGTGGAGGCGTGAACTATCAACTATGAGTGTGTGTTGTTTGAATTAATTGTGTGTGTTCCTGTGTGCTGTGCGTGTGTGTGTAAATTAATTGAAATACACGTGTGAGTGTGCTATATATATATATATATATATATATATATAATATTTGTGTGTGAGAAGAGTCTAGATAAATATGTATATATAAACACTAATTTGTTAAATATCAATTTAATCCTTCAAAATTAATTTAATGAAAACTCACAATTAATTCCATAAAAAGTGCCCATTTTTCTGTAAAAATAAAACTCGTGCTCGAAAGCGGCCTTACACATGAAAAAATAAAATTACGCAGACATGCTAAAATAATTCGGGTCGTTACAAATATATAGAGTTTTTGATATCCAAATGATGAACCGTAATATTCTAAATAAAATAGACATATAAGAGAGTAACATATCAAAAAATCAGAATATTTAGGCTTAGGATGAAGCCAAACAAAATTTTTTGAAGTTGAGTGATCCGCTGCCACTGAACAATTCATGAATTTTGGTTTAGAACTTGAGTTTGCGAAATCAAAACTAAAATCCGTAAAAATTGACATAAACTAGACACATTAAAGTCCATTATATTAAAATTTTAGCCTTTGATTCCATCAAAATTAATTGAAGTGAATTTTTGAAGTTAACCATTGAGCATGGGATTTTAAAGACTAGGCAGAATTTGAAATTTCGCTACCGCACCTCCGTAACTTCGAAAATAGGTCCGTAAAATACTTAGATAACCTGAGTACCCTGAATTTTAGTGAATTTGGGATCTCATGTGTTGTACAACCTAATTAATGTTTAAGAATTAGTTTTGCCATACCTAGTCTAATGAGTTCGATTTACTATATGTTACTGACATGAGCTCACATCGTTAACAATTTTATAGCGAGTTTCTAGACAATCATCAAGCTCTGTGAGTGTATATCTATGTTTTAGTTATAGTTTGATTTTGATTTAATAATGTGATATTTGAATGTATGTTTAAAAGTGTTTTAAAAGAATGGATTTCAGATACATATTTTTAAAAAATTTTTTGATTATATGATTCTGTCTTGATGCTCGAAATTATATTGATGTTTTTAAATCGTAAAATTTTATTTCCATCGAGACGCTTGAAACCCGTTTCTGTGCTTAATATTTTTATATTTTTGACCCTATGTGATGCTTGTATATGTTTCATTTCGACATCATCAGGGGCGCTTGTTATGGGGCCCTGACCATCAAAAAATGGCTTGCCAACTACCCTCCGTCGAAATGGTATTGTTTGGATATTTCCCGGTCTTTGCGCACGACTTGGGTAATAGATGCTTGTTGATTTTGATGAGACTATTTCGAAAAAACATGATATGAGATTTTGATAACGGTTTTACAATTCTGAGGAGTTTATACATAATGGATTTTATTTGATTATGTTATTTTTTTATCCACTCACCAGGTCGTTCAAACGATCTGACCCCTCCAACTCCACAGTTTACTTTGCAGGTAGTTTTATTTGGTGAGCCATAATCGAACAGGAGCCTGGAATTGAGGATTGAGTTTACTATAGTCACTAGAGTATGGGTCTGTCATGCTAAGTTTGTTGTTCACATTCAGATAGAATGCATGTATGTTAGTGTAAGTCAAGTCTAAATGTATATAATGTTATTTTTATAAAGTATAAGTATTTATTTAAAGTCAATAAGTTTGTTTGTACAACACTAATTAGTTCTTGAAATAATTTAGTAAATGTCTGTTATAGTAACATAGTTTAATGAATAGTTAAGAAAGTTTAGAAATGGTCAGAGGCTCAGGGTGATGGTGAGGATCCATCACATGGTGGTAACATCTCCGTACTAGGGATGTTACAAAGATGGTATCAGAGCATGGTATTGGGTTAATGACTACAATATGAGGGTGATAGTGTCTTATATATGTGGTATGCCCGGGGTACCCATATATAAGGGGCTACTCTTCAGCATCCTCGATCATTTAGTATGTTTGGATTTACCTTAATATGGAATATTCTATATAGGTAGCCAATGCCATCCACATATAAATTTTCCAACCAGAAATAGGAATCTGATGTGTTAATATGCGGCAATGTGCCAAAGTATGTTGAGAGTTAGCTACACCCTTCATTGATGAATAATAGGATAGCAAGCCGAAACTGTTCGGGAACAAGAATAGAGAAAGAACTCTAGCAGCATAATAGCATCACAGACGAGTAGAACACGAGTAAGCTATATAGAAGTCTTAGTCTCGAACAGAAACCGTAGAATATGGATTATCCAAATATTAACTGGAATCCACTAAAAAATCTAAAACACATATAGTGCTCTAATCCTTCAAATAATACTCTTTTTTGGCTCACCATGCAATACTTACATTCTTTCAAATAAACCTTCCTTATCCGGAATAAATAAGTATACCTCTATATATCCTGACTCTTCAGAAGACCAATAAACCTGAGATGTAAGTTATTTTTCTCTTGGTATACCATACTTTTAGTTGTCATTAAAACTCAGCATCAGATCCTATTAGTTTGGAAAGTGCGTTAAGGCGATTTAGAGAACTTTAGATGGGGCTTGTTCATGATATCTATATTTAGATAAGTTCAAGATAGATTGAGGAGATAAAACGATTATGAAATAAAGTAAAAACTAGTTATAGTAAGATAGTTTCCTCCCAAAACAAACTAATGAAGTAACTAAGGAAAGAGTTAGCTTTATATGGAGATAGTTGCTTATCAAAAAGCTTGACTTTGACCCAATGCACCAAAATAGACAGATCTTACGGATAAGTCCTTATAACTTTTAAAGCAATAATGACTGTGGAGGAATATTGAAGGTTGTGCGACATATTCATCGGTCATCATATGGATTTTTTTTTTCTAAAATATTAGAATTTTGTGAGCAATTGAACATTGAGAGTGATAACTAGTGACAAGAAAGCTTTAAGATAGACTCGAACTGAAAGAATGGAGGATGATTTAAGGGTTAACTTTCTTCTATATCTAAAGGATCGCGGTCAGTCTCTGATACCAATTGAAAAAAAAATCATATTTCATCTAAAGTTCTGACACTTTGCGGAATTAACATAATAATTAAGACAAGTCCTAAATATTTTTACTATGGATTTTCAACAAACACGCTTAAATCTAATCAATTATAATAAAAATTAGAAAATTAAATCAACAATACAAGTATTTTGGTGATGAAGTGGAAAACTCGTGCGAGTAAAAAACCACTCCGGGTATATCGGCTACCAGCCCAAAATCCACTATGATGAGAAATACTTACAGTGATGGTATAAGACCTATGACAACAACTCCACCAACTCTAATACCTTTAGTATGTAAGAACTCGAAGAAATCCTCGAGCCCGTACTCCACGATTTTCTTCAGAACATCTGAAGTCTCTGAGCGGATCAACTCTACAAGCATGCAACGCTATAACTCTGACTGCCAATCTTCCTCATTGAGAACTCTGAATGGTTAAGAAATTAGGTTTAGTTGTGTTGAAGGTTTAACAAAGATGAATCTCACCAAAATAACGAATACAGAAGAATAAAAAAGTCTTTAAAGTGAAATCACTAAGGTTGAAAAGATAGAAAGGTTTTAGGCTTCAAGATATTATGTTTTCAATACCTCGATAAGGAGTCTATAATCATATATATATGTAGTGCAAAAAAGAAGGGTTTCATAATGCAAAATAGGTTTAAAACACGTCCAAAATAATTCACTTACGCACGTGTATTTGAACGCCACTCGAACGCGAGCTCACTAGAAGGTTTCATTCGAACGCACTGATGAACACACCTCGAACGTAAGCTCACTGGAAGGTTTCGTTCGAACGCACATATAAATGCACTACGCACATGAACCTTCTGCCAAGTTTCGTTTGAACCCAAACACAAACATGACACAACGCCACACGTTCGATCGTGTACACGAACGTAGCACTAATGCAAATCTGATTCCTTCACACACAGTCTGTCAAATACAATTCCAATACTACGAGATCTTAAAGACTCATTACACTCAATTGAACTTGTTTTGTTATGGATATTTTTAACAATTTTGGAACTAACATATGTTATTAATGTTGTATGATATTTGTAGTGATATTAGTGATGACGTTGAGTAGTAAAATGAATGTAATCGTACTTTATTTATGATAGCGAAAATTATGTTGGGGGTTGTCGAATGAAGAGTATTAAGGAAAGGGCAAAATAAGGAAGTTGAGCAGTGGAGTTAACCTGAAATATTTTCTGGATAGGTTGTGATAATTCATTATAAGTTGAGTTTTTGATGTCCAAATGATGAACCGTAAAATTTTAAGTACAATAGACGTATGAGAGAGTAACATATCCAAAAATTAGAAATTTTAGACTTAGGATCAAGCCAAACCGAATCTTTGAAGTTGAGTGACCTGCTGCCACTACACCTATCTTTTTATCTAATCAGCTCCTGAATTTCGATATAGAACTTAAGTTTTCAAAATCAAAACTAATATCCGTAAAAACTAACATAAACTAGACACATTAGGGACCATTTTATTAAAATATCAGCCTTTGATTCTGTAACATCCCGCCTAAGCCAGGAAGCTACCGGCAGGAGACAGGCTAATCCTGACTCCATAAGCCTCTGACTTTGATGAAATTTCGGCATGACCTCTGCTAAAAACGAGCAACATGGATCAAGTCCAGCTCCTCTAAACAACTTATTGGGCCCGACACTAATAATATACACCAAATCAATAAACTCAAGACATAATACCACTGGGCTCCGTGCCCAAAAATACGTATAAAAAAAACTTTTACAGACTTTAAACTTATACAACTAAACTTATAAACAACTCAATTACTTTACAAATAAACTCATAAACAACTTGACTCTTATACTCCCAAGACCTGGTGACTGGCTGACTGCAACGCTGCTACCCGGCTCCTCAAGATCTGGTATCTGCGGTCGATCGATCGGATCACCAATCTGCAAAACTCAAAACACTTGCTTTCACTGCGCTACTCTGATATCTATTACTTTCCTACTAATTCCTCTACTAGTTTCAATTCAGACTCTTACTATAATTATCCTTCTTTTAACATATTGAAATATCATCAAATCGGATCTATAACATATTCAATCAAATTCAAGGAAATGAAAGACATAATGTACTTACTTATTGTCATCCATGACTGAAATCAGAAACCAATTGCAAAAAACCTTCTCCCTTTTCTTCTCGGTCTCCCTCATTTCTCGTCTTTCTTTCTCTGCTCATCTCCTCTATGTTTTCTTTCTCTCGGTTCTTTCCCCTCTCTCTTTCTCTCTCTTTTTCTTTCCTTCTTCGCGGCTTAGATCTGGTCTTTCTTCTCTAATTCTTTCTTTCGGCCTGCTTCTCTTCTTCCTCATCTCTTCTGGATTTTTCTATTTCTTCTCTTCTGTTTTCGTTTTTTTGCACTGTGTGTGTTTGTTGTGTGTGTGTGTGTAAAAGTGCCTGTGTGTGTTATATAAATATATATATATATATATATATATGACATGTGTATAAAATTTTCTAGAATTATTTATATTTGTGTGTGTGTGTTTCTAGATACATGGCTCTAGAACATGTATTTAATTTATAAAAATATCTAGGTTCATTCGTTTTTTTATTAGTGTAACAATTTCCAATTTCACCTCCAAATTTAATCCAAAAAAAAAAATCATAATTTACTTGAAATATAAACCTTGTATTCGGATGTGATCCCATACGTGAAAATAAAATCCACACAAAATCGCTAGAATAATCCGAGATGTTACAGATTCCATCTAAATTAATTATAGTGAATTTGCGAAGTTAACTATTGAGCAAAGGATTATAACTACCGAGTACCTTAACTTTTAGTGAATTTTGGATCTCATGTGTTGTATAGCCCAATTAATGTTTAAGAATTATTTTTCCATGCTTAGTCTAATGAGTTTGATTTATTATATGTTACTGATATGATCTCACATCGTTAGCGGTTCTATAGCGAGCTTTTAGACAATCATCAAGCTCTGTGAGTGGATATCTATATATATATATATATATATATATATATATATATATATATATATTTATAATTTGATTCGGATTTAATAATGTGATATTTGAATTTATTTTTATAAGTGTTTTAAAAGAAATTATTTCAGATACATGTTATTGAATTCGTTTATAATTATATGATTCTGTCTTGATGCTCGAAAATATGTTGATGTATTTAAACAATAAAATTTTGTTTTCGTCGAGACGCTTGAAAACCCATTTGCATCACGGTGCTTGATAGTTTTACATTTTAGACCCTTCATGATGCTTATATATGTTTCGTTTCGGCATCACCGCGGCACTTGTTATGGGGTCCTGACCATCAAGAAATGGCTGGCCCACTACCCTTTGTCGACATGGTCCTGTTTGTATTGGACAATTATGACCCATATCATCACTATTTGTAAAGAACATTGTATTTTTGTACAAATTAACTATGTGACAAAAGGAAATTGCTATTTTATCATTATTGTAAATAAATTACTTAGATATATATTAATGATAAAAGTCCATATGGTTAAATCAGATTAATAAGATATGAGACTGTATTAATCCAAGAATGGTTTAATCATTAAATATCCCTAGTCGTAGTATTATCGAGATTGGACATTGATAATGCGGAATAGACTAGTATTACACTTGTGCGCGTTATGGAAGCTTAACGGCATAATATTGGATACTTATGCAAGTGTAATAAGTGATTTTGTTAGCCGTTTGACCAGGAACAGTTCACTCTGGATAGACCCACTCAGAATTCCATTGGTAGTATGACTATGTGTCTATGAGAATCCGAATCAGGGTGGGCGTATGTGATATTTAACCTGAAACTTACGTCGCTATTACTTGTGACAATCAATTTACTTTAGTATTGGTCATCTGGAGCTTTAACAGGTTCTGTGTACGCCTGTATTGGGTTTACTGAGAATCTTAGTGTATTGGATGTGATGTCAAGATGAGAGTATCACTTCAGTCATATGGAGATGATGGTCACACAGGATACGAAACTAGTACTCTTAAAAGCTGCAGCTATCGGGATAGTATGACTAGGTCATGACTTTCCGATTACATAGATTAGTTACTCGGGATCTGATATATGCTTCGTGTGGGGTAGACACAGAGCCAGCCTTAGGCCTAACAAGTGACATCCGATACTGGATCGTATTACGCATTACATAATATTAGTATTACTACGTCTGATACATATGATATTCCTCGCAAATATTTCTGGAGAATTGGGTAGGCACAGTGCTTTGCTAGAAGCCAACCATGTCTTGTAAATCAGTGATAACGTGGTACAGGGTACGCACGTGTTTGGATAGTCCGATAACCGTATTTATTGCCAACATATCCAGGAATCTCTTGGGTCGCTTCCCAAAGATTCATCAATAATATTTGACTCAAATAGAATTAATCTGGGATTAATTATGAGAGAGAAAATTAATCTGGGATTAATTGCGGTAAGAATTAATCTGGGATTAAATTCGTATAGAATAGAGAACGCGATTAATTTAGAATTAATCGATAAAATAAATTTAATAGTTAAATTGGATTTTTCTATTTAATTTATTTATTGGTGGCTAAAATAATATATCGGATATATTAATTGAAATCAGATTTCAATACAAAATTAAAATTAGATTTTAATTCAGGCGAACGAATTAATTTAGAATTAATTCGAATGCGACTATCATAATAATTTTACGAGGCATAATTATTTAATTAAATTGGATTTAATTATAGTGCGATGGTAAATTCGTTTGATCGGAATTAAACGAACCCGATAAAATTGCTCGTGACTTTGGTGGGCCCAAGTCTAATTGTGTGTTGTGTAAGCCAATTCAAATTTTGAATTTAAATGTGGTAGGACCACATGATTTACATCAAATGTCAAAAGTTTGATGGAAGTAGTTGGCTTTAATTTAAATGCATCATTTAACACACACAACTACCAAGTTTTTGAAACTACACACTATTTACTCTCCTCTCCTTGGTTGAATCCCTCTCTAATGGTAGTGAAATTTTTGCTTCAAAATTCATCAAAGCTAGCACTTGGAAGAGTCATTTGAGATGCTAGGGAAACTCACCCAAGGCATAAACAACAAACAACAAGCTTGGAGCTTCATCCAAAGGAAAAATTCAAAAATTTCTCCAACTCAATGTAAGTGATTCCGCCACTTTACTTGATTAATTCACACATATAATCATGTTTAGGATCTTGTGGCATGTCTTAGAGACTAACAATGGTATCTAGAGCCTTGCTAAATATGATTTTGAAAACTAGGATTCATAAACTTTAATTAGAGATTTTTGCTTGGAGCATGAAAATTCAAAATTGAGTTGTTGGTTGATGTTAGATGACGATAACTTAGAGTTGTGCATTGTTGGATTGTTGAAAAATTGATTGGATCAAATTTCCCCAATTTCCCTATCATGGACGAAACTTACCCTAGTTTTACTCATGGTGATTTTTTAAATTTTGACACTTGGATGTGTTAATGGCATGAAATAAATGTTGAATGTTGATTTAATTGGATTGGAATAAAATTGGATGTTTATTTCTTGTCATTGCCGTGAGTAAGCATATTTGTTGGAGGCGTTATTTTGCTTCAATTTGTGTTTGACATGAACTGGAATGATAAGCATGATTAATTAATATTTTGGAAATGTTAGATTAATTAATTAGTTATGTTAATTACACTTAAAATGGATTAATGTAATATTTGGAATATTGTATTAATGTAAATTAGTCCCTAAAATACTAAATGGGCTAATTTGGTTATATTTGGATTAATGGGCTTAGTTGGGCCAAGTGGTTGTAAACAATTGGGTTGGATCCAATTGGGCCTAAACTATTTCCATAAAAGTCCAAAATATGACTTTTATGCCTTTTTATAATCTAATTGGGTCTAATGGACCAAAATTAATTTATGGCATAGGGTGATTCCTAGATGGGCCAAGGCATTATGAGTTTGATCCATAATGGACAAAAGTTCATGCCTAAAGAATTTATTAAAAGCCCATTGGACCTAATAAGAATTGGCATTGGATGCTAAATAGACATTTGAGACCATTTGGATTGGATTTGGAATCCAAGTCTAAAAAGACATTATTATAAAAGAATAAGTGTAATTGTTTAATTTGGAATTAAACTTGAATTAGTATTGAATACAATTTAAATTGGATTTAATATTGTAGTTCGATATAATTCAAGAATACTTATTTTGAGTATTTATTCTTAAACAAGTTGCACTCGCGCAAATCAAATTGTTGTATGAACATTGAATGGTCATTAATTGAAGAATTAATTGATTGGATTAGATTGATTGACAACATGCTATGTGTGAATGCTTGGATGTATTTGTTTGAATAATGTATATCGGATGGATATTAGATGGGTGATGGCAATTTTGGAAATTATTGTAAATATTGTATTTATTTGAAATTGGACCTGTGTGTCCAGCCTATCACCTCTTATTCTCATTGTATTTCTCTTCTCACCAATTCCCCTAAATGTAAATGAGATTCTTATAGTGTTATGTAATTGAGTATAAAAAAGAATGTAAAGTGCTAGCGGGAGAGATGAAAAGAAAAGAGAGAGATTTGTTCTAGGAACAAAATGTGAATATCCATCCGCATATCATTATTATTTTTATCGCGCCTTATTTTGCTTTTAGAATGCATGTTTAAGGGTGTATGATGAGACCTAATCAAAGATAATAAATTGGTTGCCAATTTACGAAAAAAAGGCCCTCACATTTAATATTAAACGTTTCCTTCCATTGAGTGGTTCTCTCTCAAGATCCAAGATTGCCTTTGATTTGTTGGCCAAAGTCAAGATCATTGTCTATCGCGGATGTGTTTGAACCATGAAAGCTTTGTTAATATCGCATGTCTTGAGCAGTTGTGACTTGTTGGCCAAAGTCAAGGTCACTCTTGTTCATCGATGTGGATTACGAAACTTTCCCATTGTCAATGGGTCGCGCTTAACTGAATCATTAAGCTTGTTGAGCCAAAGCCAATGCTTAGTTGATTCAGAGGAAACATGTTATGAAATATATTAGATATATGTTTTGGACTTGGATGTCCACCTACTGGATCTAGGAATTAAATATGATCCAATTGATCTTAGAGATCTACCTAGTTAAATTTTATACAACTTTTTGGCCAAAGTCAAGGTTGTGTATTATTTAACGGGATCCTAGCCAACTAGGAAACTAGGTTTCTCGAGTACTCAATGGAGGGTTAGAGACTCGCCGAAAATTAGTGGGAGACTAGTATTAAATTTACAATTTCGTTTAATACTCGCTAATTTGTGCGCTCTATTATTATTTCTCGTTATTATATATATTAGTTGGACTAATATTATTTATTTATTATTTTCTTTTAGTAGTTAGACTGTACTCAACACTACTACATTTGTAGTTGGTTATATAGTTGGACTATAGTAACCATTGCATTTGAGTGTACCCGAAATATTTGATTGGATAGTTGGACTATATCAATCAAAATGGCTAGAAAGATAATGATGAGATATGTATAATTTGAGTATATAGGAGCGGTAAATGGAATAAGTTATGATTCATGGATTCGTATAAACATGTGTATGTGTGCATTATTTGAATAAGTTTGTTATTGACTAATGCCTGTGATTTAACTTTATAGGGATTGAGGTGGTATAGGCTAAGCCATTCCTAAGTGATAATGGTATGTGATTGATATGATGTGTATATGAATGGTTATGTCTATTTGGTAAGATACCGTATCAAATATTTTTAGATAAGAATTCTGAAATGTAGTATGCTTGATTGGTAAGTAAAAGATATGATGACTAAATTCGAAGTAATGTGTATAATCATATGTTTGATGTATATATGTATATGTATGACTATTCTGATGATAAAGTGGTGTTTGTCATGTATGTGCTTGTGTATGAAAAATCGTGTGATGAGTTTGTGTTACGTGATATATGTGCATATGTGTATGTTTAATTGGTTGATGATTTTATGGGGTAGTAGTCGAGCTGGTTAGGAATCTGTTCGGACGACATTCATCTCATTCTCATACATATTCTAAAATAGGTAATGAGTCGCATGCGAGCATTGTATGTGTAAGCTAGTCATATGTATGTATTGTTTGGTTATGTGTTTTTTGATATTTTGGGTGTTATGTATGCTTCGTTGTCGGTTGCACGATGA